>JARQOC010000131.1:0-7500 GCA_033576535.1 Allobates femoralis | reverse complement strand
CACCTGTCCTCCATTCCCTTGGCATCATCTTTCTGCACAAGCTCTGTGGAAAACGTAACAATACCGTGGTCCAGTCCAGAGCGCCGTTGTGGTCTGCGCTGCGTTATGTATTTCACATACCTCTCAACTAGATCAATGCAAACCGCCGGCCAACCAGAGGTCAGCAGGTAATGTCATACGCCGACATCAGCTGCTGGGCGGGGGCTGCTTCTTCTTGTGGCGGCTTGCGTTTGATGTAACTGAGCGGGCGAGCTTGTTGAGCGGCGCTCAGAGAACATAATAAAGCTTGGACCATTTTGGCCTCTGGACTGGACTGCAGCATCGTTACGTTTTCCATGGAGCCTGGGGGTAGCGTGTTTGGAGACTCCCTGATCTAGACTTAGTGGCTGATGATCTTGTCTTCACTGATATGTGATTCTCACTTCCCAATAACATTAGTGATATAATGGTGACAATCTGTGACCCTGCATCACACCTCTAATAACATGTCATTACTTATGTCTTGTAGAAGGTGTCTCAGAATCATATGAAATATGGAAAAGGGATGAGGAAGAAGACTCCTGGTACTACAAAATCTTTACATCACCAACTGACAGTTTTTCTAAAGTAAGTGAACAATTCATAAAAATATGTAAATAAAGAAGAAAACCTTCACCCCGAGGCGCTTTTCTGTTTTTCGTATTTGTAGAGGAGTACAGATTTTGAGGGGGGAGCAGGTTTGGGAGAGTGGGGGGGGGTCAGATTTTGGGGGAAGGTTTAGGGGGTGCAGATTTGTGGGGGTTGTGGATTTAGGGTGTTAGGATGTAGGGTGGGATTGCAGATTTGGGGGGCTGGAGGTGCGGGTTTGGTGGGCAGGCTTGGGGATGGGTTTAGGGGGGCATTTGTTTTGGGGTGGGTGGGTTTGGGGAGGCAGGGGCATTTTTGGGGGGCAGGGTGCGAGTTTGGGGGGGTGAGAGCAGGGGGGGCAGGTTTTGGAGGAGGGGACGTTTTGGGGTGGGAACAGGGGGGTAGGTTTGAAGAGGTTTTTGTTTTGGTGAGTGGGGGTGCGGGTTTGTGGGGGGGGGGGATTGAAAGGGGGTGTTGTTTGAGGGCAGGGCTATAAAGGAGTCAGAGCTATGAAGAGGGCAGGGCTACCTGGAGGGGGCGAAGCTGTGATACATACATACATACACATACACTCTACTTTATATATTAGATTAGATGTTCACTATATGGTAAAACTGACATGTCGGTATGATTCCCCTTGTCGGTATGAGTTCATAGATACCAAATATGTATGTTTTTGTTTAAGGGATGAAAATAAAATTCAAGACATTTGTCTAGAAAAGAATTGTGCTTTTTTTCACCATTTTCCACGACCCGTAGTGTCCTCATTTTTCGGGATCTGGTGCTGTGTTACGGGTTCTTTTTTGCGTCTTGAGCTGACGTTTCTAATGACGCCATTTTTGGGTAAATGTGATGATTTGATCGCCTGTTATTGCATTTTATTGCAATGTCGCGATGACCAAAAAAAAATTTTGCCTTTTTACCCCCATTACGCAGTTTACAGGTCTGATTGATTATATATTTTGATAGATTAGTAATTTCTGAATGTGGCGATACCAAATGTGTGTATTTTTATATATAATTTTATTTGCAATGGTGCAAAAAGGGGGGTGATTTTAACTTTTAGATTTTTCAATTTTTTTAAAATCTTTTTTTTTTCACTGTTACTTTGTTCTACTTTGCCCCTTAGATCTGATGATCCACAGCTCTGTGCTACACAAATCATCACTTTCTGTGAATGCTGACACTCGGCGGGCGGGGGGGGTCACTCACTAGAAGTGAAGCATGACAGCGCCAGGGGTCATCATCAGACCCTGCACTGTCATGGTAACACATTGATGCCCTGTGAACATGTTATGCGGCTGCTGATGACGACAGGGAACAGTGTGATCCCTGCTGCGGTGCATTAGAATGCACTGTCAGTGTTTGACAGCGCACTCTAAAGGATGAACAGCGGCGGGTGGATCACTGATGTGATCAGCCGATATGTGCAGGGAATGATGCAAGGTCAGCCTCAAAGAGAGGGATGCGACCTAGTAGGTTTAGGTCGCCAAGGGGTTAAATAAAAAGTTAAAAAAAGTTATATTATATCTTGCTTTTGTCCATAATTAGCTCTGTGAGACCGCTACCATCCTGAGCAATGATGAAGATCTGAAGTCCTGCCTAGAGAATTCTGAAGAGCCAAGACCAACAACCTCAGAAATGTGAGTAGATGATGGAGTCATCACTGGGGGGCTCCAGACTGATATTCTATATATATACAGCAAATATAGGCCATGTATAGCAGAATATTAAATGCAGCATCAACCACCTCATGATTAGTGCGCTTTGTGGTTATGGCTTCACAACCCGAAGGGGATACAACTGGTAGAAGTGGCAGCATGGTGCCTCTGTGGTTAGCACGGCAGCGAGTCATACATTTTTAATATTACCGCCACCCCTACAGGTAGATGTAACATTACATTACATGCCGCCCATTATTGGTTGTGGTTTTCTGTTTCGCTTCATATAAGGTAGTTTTGATGGAGCAGGAGACCTTCCTATGACTATGGCTAGGGTCACACATCCATTTTTTTTTTTTAAATCTGATCTGGTTTTGAGCTTTTAAAAAGCTCAAAACCGGATTAGGAAACACTCCTCATAGGAGCCTATGATAAAAACCGTATTTCTTCACAAGCAATCCGATTACCGCCTCCGGCTCTGCAGCCTGCGTGAAAAATCATGCAGGCTGCAGTTTTCGGAGCGGTTTTAACATCCGCAATGCGGGAACCGGATTGGTCAGGATGTGTAATCCTGAGCAATCCGGTTACCACATATACTTTGCTTATCCCGGCTGCCGCCAGGATAACCAAGGTGTTCTGTGTTTGTTTAAACTGTTAATTTTATTATTAAAAGTTCCTATAATGTCTCTAGGGGGTGCCCACTCCCCCTAGAGACCTTCCACCCACTCAGGTGGGCATATAATGCTGGAATCACTTATGTACAGCAGCTGTCTCCTATCAGCTGCTGTACAGTTTTTATCAATGAAAGGCTCAGTGGCGTAGCAACTGTTTGTGGCGCCCGGGGCGGTCGAAAAATTTGCCGCAGCTACCGCCCCTAAGTATTGGGCCAAATGGACACTCACCTCCTGCACTCCCCATCCTCCGGCACTCCCCATCCTCCTGCACTCCCCATCCTCCTGCACTCCCCATCCTCCTGCACTCCCCATCCTCCTGCACTCCCCATCCTCCTGCACTCCCCATCCTCCTGCACTCCCCATCCTCCTGCACTCCCCATCCTCCTGCACTCCCCATCCTCCTGCACCCCATCCTCCTGAACTCTCCATCCTCCTGCACTCCCCATCCTCCTGCACTCCCCATCCTCCATCCTCCTGAACTCTCCATCCTCCATCCTCCTGCACTCTCCATCCTCCTGTACTCTCCATCTTCCACATTCCTGCACTCCCCATCCTCCTGCACTCCCCATCCTCCATCCTCCTGCACTCTCCATCTTCCTGCATTCTCCATCCTCCTGCACTCTCCATCCTCCTGCACTCTCCATCCTCCTGCACTCTCCATCCTCCTGCACTTCCCATCCTCCATCCTCCTGCACTCCCCATCCTCCATCCTCCTGAACTCTCCATCCTCCATCCTCCTGCACTCTCCATCCTCCATCCTCCTGCACTCTCCATCCTCCTGCACTCTCCATCCTCCTGCACTCCCCATCCTCCATCCTCCTGAACTCTCCATCCTCCTGCACTCCCCATCCTCCTGCACTCTCCATCCTCCTGCACTCCCCATCCTCCTGCACGCCCCATCCTCCTGCACGCCCCATCCTCCTGCACTCCCCATCCTCCTGCACTCCCCATCCTCCATCCTCCTGAACTCTCCATCCTCTATCCTCCTGCACTCTCCATCCTCCTGTATTCTCCATCTTCCACATTCCTGCACTCCCCATCCTCCTGCACTCCCCATCCTCCATCCTCCTGAACCTCTCCATCCTCCCATCCTCCTGCACTCTCCATCCTCCTGCACTCTCCATCCTCCTGCACTCTCCATCCTCCTGCACTCCCCATCCTCCTGCACTCCCCATCCTCCATCCTCCTGAACTCTCCATCCTCCTGAACTCTCCATCCTCCTGAACTCTCCATCCTCCTGAACTCTCCATCCTCCTGCACTCCCCATCCTCCTGCACTCCCCATCCTCCATCCTCCTGAACTCTCCATCCTCTATCCTCCTGCACTCTCCATCCTCCTGTACTCTCCATCTTCCACATTCCTGCACTCCCCATCCTCCTGCACTCCCGATCCTCCATCCTCCTGCACTCTCCATCCTCCTGCACTCTCCATCTCCTGCACTCCCCATCCTCCATCCTCCTGCACTCTCCATCCTCCTGCACTCCCCATCCTCCTGCACTCCCCATCCTCCATCCTCCTGCACTCTCCATCCTCCTGCACTCTCCATCCTCCTGCACTCCCCATCCTCCATCCTCCTGCACTCCCCATCCTCCATCCTCTTGAACTCTCCATCCTCTATCCTCCTGCACTCTCCATCCTCCTGTACTCTCCATCTTCCACATTCCTGCACTCCCCATCCTCCTGCACTCCCCATCCTCCATCCTCCTGCACTCTCCATCCTCCTGCACTCCCCATCCTCCATCCTCCTGAACTCTCCATCCTCCTGCACTCCCCATCCTCCTGCGCTCCCCATCCTCCTGCGCTCTCCATCCTCCTGCGCTCTCCATCCTCCTGCGCTCTCCATCCTTCTGCACTATCCATCCTCTATCCCCTGCAGTATCCATCCTCTATCCCCTGCAGTTTCCATCCTCTATCCCTTGCAGTTTCCATCCTCTATCCCTTGCAGTTTCCATCCTCTATCCCCTGCAGTTTCCATCCTCTATTCCCTGCAGTTTCCATCTTCTATCCCCTGCAGTTTTCATCCTCTATCCCCTGCAGTTTCCATCCTCTATTCCCTGCAGTGTCCATCCTCCACCCTCCCTGTATCCTTCATCCCCGTGCACAGCCTGCCGCCCTCTGCACCACTCTCTCACACACCTCTTGTTCCCCTGTTTGTTTAGTCCCATCTTCTCTCCAGCTTCTTGTATGATATCTCCTTCACGCTGGGTATACTCCATGGCTCCGCCCACCCAAGTCACATGGCTAATAGGGCCCTGACGCTGAGGTGAGCCACCTGCAGGCTGCTGCCGCCCCCACACACGTGCCGCCTGGGCGGACCGCCCCCCTCCCTCCCCACCACTACGTCACTGGCCGGGCTCCTCTGCGAGCAGCGCGCATACTATATACTATTGCTATAGTATGTGCACTGACCGAGGTCCTGAAGCCATTTACAGTAGATCTATGGGCAGCGCTGCCCATAGATCTTACTGTATAAGGCTTCAGGACCTCGGACAGCGCACATACTATAGCAATAGCTATAGTATGCGCGCTGCTCGCAGAGGAGCCCGGCGCTTTCATTGATAAAACTGTACAGCAGCTGACAGGAGACAGCTGCTGTTCATAAGTGATTCCAGCATTATATGCCCACCTGACTGGGTGGAAGGTCTCTAGGGGGAGTGGGCACCCCCTAGAGACATTATAGGAACATTTAATAATAAAATTAGCAGTTTTTAAAAACACAGAACAGTTTGCTGATGGGATGAGCAAACTATCCGGTAACCGGATTGCTCAGGATTACACATCCTGAGCAATCCAGTAACTGAATTGCGGCTTCAGCAATCCGGATCTGGATGCGGTGAACGCAATTCTAGATTTAAGTGTAACCCTAGCCTATGACTTTAATACGTCAGACATTATTCTGGTGATATTTTTCGTTTATTTACTAGTTTTTCTACCCCCCTAACAGGGAAAAAGATTCATCTGATACAGAAGATGCTATAAGCAGCTTGCCAAACTCGACCTCATTGCCAGGTATGTACATGTCTAGAGCACCAAAACTGTCAATGTGCTCTTCAAGACTCAGATCATTCCACAGCTTTTCTCAGTAAGGGCCGCTTTACACACACTAACTTCTGTGTCCAACTTCTGAACAGATCTCTGGTTGCAGTGAAATCATGGACACATTGTTCCATTTTGTGGCTGTGTACAAAATGGAGCAATATGTCCATGATTTCACTGCAACCAGAGATCTGTTCAGAAGTTGGACACAGAAGTTAGTGTGTGTAAAGCGGCCCTAACAGATCTCATGTGTTATCCATGTTCCATGGTCACAAATATGTTGCCATTTGGCCCATGCTGTACTTTTTTTTTCTGTAATTTGTACAGTTTTATTATGGACTTTGTGCATCTATTAAAGGGAACCTGACCAGGAAAAATGTGCCCCCAGCCTCTATATACCTGTCCCTGCACCATGCTAATACATTTCTAGGCATTCCTTTGTGCTTGTAAATCGATATAGTAAAGTACAGGTACAGTTATATAATTTCATAACACTTACATGTGTCTCCTTATATAGCTCATGCAGTGTCTGAGTTCAAGGGAGTGATGGTGGGGTTACACGTCCCGATATCGCGGCGATATCGGAGGCAACGCCGCGGGAGCGCGCATTTTTTCAGCCCTTTTCCCGATATCGCATCGGCGGTTTACACGCTGCGATATCGGGAAACAACGTCCCTCCGATGTGTACGCCCACCAACCCAGTAACGACCATTTAACATGGGAGTTAATGGGTAGCGTCGGCGTACAGATCGGAGTTGGGCTGTCACATGCTGCGATGCTGGTACAACGGCCTTGCGATATCGGGGAGTTGAATAGCTTTGCTATTCAACTCCGATATCGTTTTGGCATCGTTCCAGCATCGCGTTGTATGCTAAAACAATACAACGCGCACCCGATATCGGCTCCAACTCGCGACCCACGTGACTTTTTGTCGGAGTTGGGTCGGAGTTGGACGCCGATATCGCGGCGTGTAAACCCACCATCAGGGTTATCTCATTAGCTGATTGCTTTCAAGTGTGTGCATATCCTTAGCATAGAGTTGCTCTGCATTGTCCATCAATTAACACTGCTCTAAATAAGTAAAAAAAAAATAGTAATATAAAATATCTAGCTATAATACTCATAAGGTCAAAAATGGCTAAAAACGTTGTTATACAATTTACTTATAAAATTATCTTATTTGTATATATAGTATATACATATATAGGATATATATATAAAAAGCCAGTCAGATATATATATATATACCGTATATACTCGTGTATAAGCCGACCCGTGTATAAGCCGACCCCCTACTTTTGCCCCCAAAACCTGGGAAAACCTATTGACTCGTGTATAAGCCGAGGGTGGACCCCAGCACAGGTATACATTCCCCCCCAGTGGTATACAGCAGCCTCCCCAGTGGTAGTATACAGCAGTCTCCCCCTATGGTAGTATACAGCAGTCTCCCCCTGTGGTAGTATACAGCAGTCTCCCCCTGTGGTAGTATACAGCAGTCTCCTCCTGTGGTAGTATACAGCAGT
>JARQOC010000130.1:0-143358 GCA_033576535.1 Allobates femoralis | reverse complement strand
TATGGAGAGTGGATGGATGTAATGAGGGTCTCTTATGTGACATCCCATTTTCCCTGGACAAAGGATACCACACTCTCTTGTGGGTGCAGTACCCCTACGTGGTGTCCTGACCAGTGGGGTGCCACATTTCCCTCATCAATCTCAATGTAAAGAATTTTATCAGGAAAGAAGGGGTAAAAACTGGAATTCTAAACCGTGCTACCACATAAAACATCTACGAATAAAATGATGGTGATTTTTATTCTCTACGCGTTTCTGGGCTCTCTGACCCCTTCATCAGGAAAAAATCACCGATGTACATAATTTCCCCAACATACGAAAATCCCTTATAATCATCCCCTCCAACGAACCTGTTAATTGGGGTGGGGCATATTCAACATAAAAACACCATTCAGAATGTCTTTTGATCTTCAATAGTTTTTTATTAGTATTATGTTGAAAAAGCAACAAACAACAATGGTAACAAACAAGAGTGGTAGAAAAGCCATAGTGCACATGAGCAATTACACGCATTAGGGAAAGGTCACCATCAGATACACCGACTGAATCTCCCAATAATGTTAAATAAATCTTGATCCATGTTGCATAGCACGATAACTTGTTGCTAATCTCTTGGTACTTAGTACTCTGAATCCAGTCCTCGCTTTATTACATCTAAGGAGAAGGGGAGATCAGTGAACTGGGACCCTATTACATACACATAGGATTAAAGGAAGGGAGGGGGGGGGATGGGGGTAGGGGAGATAGAGAGGGGAGGAAAAAAGTTAGGTGGGAGCCACGGCAATCTGCACTCTGTACCCCTTTGGAAAGGAAAGGGTTGGGGACGGAGAGGGGGTGGTGGAGAAAGGACAGAGGGAAGGGGGAAGTAGAACGGGCGACAGCTTGAGGGGAAAGAGCAAAGAAAGAAGATTACAGCAGAAGCGGAAAAAGGAAAAAGCAAGAAAAAGGAAGTCAGCAACACCACACTCTCTCGTAAGGACGGGTCTGTCAGTTCAGTACGGAACCTGAAGAGCCAAGGGGTGTGTTGCCCATAAGTCCCAGGCTTCCGCTACATAGCGTCTGGATCCTAAGTCCAGAGCTAAATAATATTCATGGCAGAGCATTGTATTCAGTCTCTCAACCAGGTCTGCCATAGTGGGAGGGGAGTTAAGCTTCCATTTTGCAGCTACGCTTATTCTGGCTGCCGTTAGTACATAAGAGAGAAGGTGTCGGATTACTGGAGGAAAGTCCACACTTCCAATGTGGAGGACCGCCAGTTGTGGTGTTAGTGCGATCTTAGTTGCAGTGAGAGTTTCCAAGAGGCAAGCTACCATAGTCCAGAAGGGGGTCAATTTAGGACATCCCCACCACATGTGGGCTAAGTCTCCCCTCTTGCCACATTGTCTCCAGCACAAGGGAGAGATACCCAGGCCAGAGTTCGCCAGTCTGGAGGGGGGGGTGTACCAGCGCAAGTGGATTTTTTTCAGAAGTTCCACATGATTAATGCAGCTGGTAGCCCGCATCATGCATTGCACGGCTCCTTCCCAGTCCTCCAGAGTAGCCACAAAGCCCAAGTCGATCTCCCAACGCTCCATAGGTGGGGTCTTGGACGGCAAACAGTCATCCACTAGCCCTCTG
The DNA here is from genome assembly GCA_033576535.1 of Allobates femoralis. NCBI lineage: Eukaryota > Metazoa > Chordata > Amphibia > Anura > Aromobatidae > Allobates > Allobates femoralis. The sequence goes on along the minus strand of JARQOC010000130.1, from coordinate 141,741 downwards.
TAAAGGAGCGACAGGCCTTTAGGTCTGAGCGATTCCCTGGAGGCAAGGTGCAACAAGGGGGAAGGTCCCGAGGGGAGCAAATCGTGCCTACACTGTTTTGAGTGGAGGAAGTGCGTTATCTGGAAAAATTGGAGAAAAGAGTGCTCCAGGGTCGGGTACCTCTCCACGAATTCTGAAAAAATCATCAAGCCGTTTTGGTTAAAGAGGTCACTTAGGTTTTCCAGGCCATGTTCCTTCCAGCGGATGAGGCTCAGAGAGGGGATATGAAGTTTAAGTGCGGAAAGAGGGATCTCTGAAATCGGGATTTTGGCCCAATTATTCGTTAGTTTTCCCAGCTCTTTCAAGAGGGCACACATTGGTTGCAAGAGGTCCTCTCTTTCTACTTCTCCCAGAGACTCAGCCGCGAGGAGGTGTTTCAGTAAACCCCCAGGAACAGAGTGGGATTCTATTTGCACCCATCCGTAGTCCATCTCACCTCTCCACCACTCCCTTACTGATTCCAGGGTTATGGCTCTAAGGTACATGCCGACATTTGGGACCCCCATCCCTCTACCGGCCAGGCGGAGATACATGGTTTTCCTCTGGACTCTGTGGGGTTTTTTGGCCCATACAAAGCGGTTAATCACGGACTGAAGGCGGGCGATAACCCTAGGAGGATATGTGACCGGCAAACATCTAAACATGTAGATTATTTTCGGCAGCCACATCATTCTCACTGCCTGTACCCTCGCCATCCAAGACATTGAGGCCAACGGGAAGGCATCGAGCTCCCCCCGCAAGTCCCTCTCCAAATTTTCTGCGTTTCGGGAGGCTATCTCCGCCGATGGGCAGAGACAGATCCCCAGATATTGGATACCCCGAGGGCACCATTTGAAAGGGTACAATCGCGAAAGGCGCTCTGCCAACCCTACCGGAACGTGGACCGGTAATATCATGGACTTACTCGCGTTCAATTTATAATACGAGATCCGCGCAAACAGGTCAAGCATTCCCATTATCCCGGGAAGCGAGGATGCCGGGTCAGAGGCGGAGATGATAACGTCATCGGCATATAGGCCCACCACGTGCGTCCTGTCCCCCACTTGTATTCCTTTAATCGTGGGATTCGCCCTGAGGGAGACCGCTAAGGGCTCCATCAACAGGGCAAATATCAGGGGGGAGAGGGGGCAACCCTGTCTGGTCCCATTGGATATCTGAAAGGTGCGGGACAAAAATCCCGCCGAAAAGACTCTAGCACAGGGGTGGGAGTATAGTCCGAGAATCGCTGACATGATGGGGCCCGACAAACCGAAAGTGCAGAGAACCTCCCGTAGGTATCCCCAGTGTATCCTGTCAAACGCTTTTTCCGCGTCTAGAGACAGGAACACACAAGGGACCCCCCTTCTCTCACTCACCTCCATCAAGTTCAGCATTCTACGTGTTCCGTCTCTGGCTTGCCTGTGAAGCACGAATCCCACTTGGTCTGGATGGACCAGGGAGGGGATCACCGCCGTCAGCCTGACCGCCAGCAATTTCGCATAGACTTTTAGGTCAACATTCAGCAGGGAAATTGGACGATAGTTTTCGGGGCATTCCGCCGCCTTCCCCGGCTTGGGGATGGTCGTGATGGTGGCCTCCAGGGCTTGCCCCGGGATGGACCCCATTGTTTGCCAAGTAGAGAATAGTCGGAGCAAGTATGGCGTGAGGACCGAACGAAACGTCTTGTAAAACTCGTTCGCTAGCCCATCCGGGCCCGGAGCCGAGTTAGATTTCAGAGAAATGATCACTTTGTCAATTTCAAGGGAGGTGAGGGGCCTGTTCAGCGTGTGCAGGTCTTCCGATGAGATGGCAGGGAGATCCAGTTTCCGGAGGAAATCCCTGATGGCCGAGGATGAAGGCTGAGGGGTGTTTATGTCCTCTTTCAGGTTGTATAACTTTTCGTAGTATGAAGCAAACACCTCAACCATCCCGGGCGGATCTCTAACCACTCTCCCATCTTTACGTTTCATGTGGGTAATCATAGTTTTAGCATCCCTTTTTTTTAATCTGCGGGCCAGGAGGGCCCCCGCCCTATCTCCCATTGCATAAAATTTCGTTTTCAATTTCCGGAGAGATCTCTCATATTGCTGGAGGAAAAGGGCTCTCAATTTAAATCGGAGTTCCGAAATCTGGGTCAGCAAAACAGGGGAAGGGCTCTGTTTATGCTTTGTTTCCATTTGACCTATCTTATCTATCCACTCCTGTCTCAGGCGCTCTCGGTGCTTTTTCACTTGAGAGGCTTTTTGTAGGAGAAGGCCCCGGATGACCGTCTTGTGAGCATACCACAGCGTGTCATCCGCGACCTCCCCGTTATCGTTTATGGAGAAATAGTCCTGCAACTTGGTTTCCAGCTCAGTGACCACCTCAGGGTCTGCCAGAAGACTTGCATTTAACCTCCAGCGACGTGGAGCACCAACTCCCGAACCTAGAGCCATCTCCAATGTGATTGGCGCGTGATCCGACCAGGTGATGACTCCCACCTCTGAGGACCTACAGGCTCCCAGGGCAGTGTCATTCACCAAGAAAAGATCAATCCTTGAGTAAGAACCATGCACGTGCGAGAAGAAGGAATAATCCCTCTCCTCGGCGTGCTGGTACCTCCATACATCATGTATATGGTACTCCCTACACAGGGGTCCCAGAGTCCTGCCCCCCCGCACAGCAGGGGAGGAGGAGTCTAGGCGGCTCTCCATTATTGCATTAAAATCTCCACAAACGATTAATTTGCCCACTGTTAGCTCGCTAAGTTTGTCTAGTATGCATCTCACGAATTTTAGTTGTCCCGTATTTGGGGCATAGACGTTAGCCAGGGTATAGGCCTCACCTGCTATATTGCACTGCAAGATTAAGTACCTACCCGCCGGGTCTGCAATGCAATCCAGCATCTGAAATTGTACTGAACCCTTAACTATTATGCCGACCCCGGCTTTCTTTTCCGTGTGACAGGCGTGGAAAATATGAGGGAAAGATGCGTGTTGGAGTCTATGGGAGTCTCCCAAAAGCAAGTGGGTTTCCTGCACACATATCACCTCCGCAGCCGAGGTCCTCACTTCCCTCCATAAGAAAGACCGCTTGGCTGGGGAATTAAGGCCCTTTGCATTGAGGGATAAAATCTTGAGTCTCATGATGGCCTCCTCCTTAAAAAGAAAGCAGTTTACAAGCGAGCAGACTAGGTCAGCTCCCCAATGGCGGGCACCGGGGCGAAGAGAGCAGAGAAGGCGAAATAGAGACTAAGTGACAGACGAGAAGATAGAATTTTAGAAGGTAAGAAGAAAATGTGTAGAAGGAGAGAGGGGGGGTGTGGGGGCGAAGAGGAAGTTGGGGGAGAAAGAAAGAAGAGAGGGGAGGGCCGGAAGGGAAAGAAAAGAAAAAGGAGGGAAAGCAAGGGAGAGGGGAAGTATGGGTGGAGGTGGGGGTGGGGGTGAGAAGGGTGAGGTCCAGAGGGGTACACCCGGAAGGCAATGGGGAAAAAACAGCAGCAGGTGAGTAAATTAGATCAATTAAGCAGAAGAACAAATAAACAAACAAACAGATATGTAAACTCCAGCCGACTCCCAGATGCAACTGGGGTCGAAAAAAAGGGGGGGGGGGGAAATCCCCCACTCTCCTATATCCCCGTGGGGTTTCCAGATGACCGTCACTGACGTAACCCGGGCTCGGTAAGTTCCGGCTTAGTAAAGTTACTTCCAGGCTCGGACCCACAAGGGACAGGAGTAATCAAATTAGAAAATTGGAGCAGGGCAGGTCGTCCAGACCTACTGGTGAAATACTTTCCAGTCCTGGGCCCTCATGTAGCCTCAGATGTGGCAGGAGTGTCTTTCCCATTGTTGTTAGAGTCCCGACTAGGTGAGGGGCGGCTGCCAGCAGGGATCAATCCCCACGTTTTAAGAGTCTTTCTCAGGAAAGTGGGGGAGGAGAACGATTGTCTCTTTCCATTGTGCTTAAAATTTACCGACACTGGAGAGCCCCAGCTGTAAAAAATGGCATTTTCTCTTAGAATTCTGCAGCTGGAGGCAAAATCCCTCCTGCGGGCGAGCGTCCCCGGGGAAAGGTCGGGGTACACCTGGACTCCCGTGAAGGGCTCCGGCAATGGGGGGCCGTTTCTCAAGCGCCGTAGGAGTCTGTCTCTAATCCCGGATCTCAACAGGGACACCAATATATCCATCGGAATCTCAGGGGAAGCCTCGCCGGTTTGGGAATCCGGAAGGCTTTTTCTATGTCCAGGTGGTCCTGGGAGAATCCGGTAGGGCTGCCCGCAGAAAAGTCTTAGCTGTTTCCATCTCGTCTCCTCCCTCAGCTAATCCCCGCAGCTTTAAGTTGTTTTTCCTCAACTGGTCTTCGAGGTGGCATAATGTGGCAGAGACCGTTCCCACCTCTCTATCCAGCCCGGCATGGCTGTCAGCTAGGCTGTTATGGGCTGATGCAAAGTCTGACATTTTTGCTTCTAGGTGCTCTGTACGATCTGTAAGAGCTCCCAGGTCTTCCCTTAATGTGCCAATGAGCCCTTTCATATCCTCAATTATGGAGACCCTCTGGGCAGCCAGGAGGGCTTTGATCGCTCCCTGAGTCACAGGGGCTCTGTCACCTTCTTCTCCTCTAGTCTCCTCCATGCCACGAGGAGAACGCTGTGATGCCGGGGAGGAAGGAGGCGGGCGTTCTGGCGTCGCCGCCATGTTGTGAGGGGAAGCGCGCGGTCTGCCTGAGTCAAAGTAATCTGTTACCTTGTTCTCTGGCTGCCGCCTCCGTGAAGCTGCCCGCGGCATGGCAGGGGAAGTCCTGTGTCTGTAATCCACTTTGTGGAGCTTTCTGAAGCGCGATGCGGCCGGTGTAATGCCGTTTCCAGCGGTCTGGGTGAGGAGCTCAGCTAAGAAGCGTCCGGCGCCATCAGCAGCAGGACACGCCCCCCAGAATGTCTTTTTCTTCTACCATTTCCATAATTGAGAATATACAGAATCATTGGTAGAACGCTATGAAAATATATACAAATAAACATATATCGTCTATCACAATTATTATTCTAAAAATTCACATATTAACATTGATAAAAACATTTTATGCAAATAAGCTTTAGAAAAATAAAAAATAAAAAAACCAACCTCCCTATATACTCTTATCTAGAATTTCCTCAGAAATATCCATCACAGCTATGTTTGGGTTACTATTGGGATTGGGATTGAACCTAGTTTATATCCCTTTTTGTCTGGAATCAGCTTGGCTCCTCACGATTAGGCTAACCAGCCCGACATTCCCATGCTAGTCCATAGTAACTTATTCTTTCTTCTCATAAGCAGCCAGACAGAGGATGGATTTTGAGGGTCTAAAAGTATATATCCCCTCCAACTTCATGATACCACTGGGCCAGAGTACGAAAAAGCTTGGCATTTTTCCCTACTATAGCAGGCACCGCTTTTGGTTATCCGTGTCTCGACAGACTAATGCAGTGGTGGGAATCTCTCTTTCCATCCTAAGTATTGTCTTCGGGAATCTCCAGACTACAGGGCCAAGTGATCTTCCATGTGGCCCATATTTTAATGGCGCAGCTATGACGGATGGAAAGTACCCTTTTTCTAATGTCCCCTCAGTAGAGATTAGAGCTGCTGATAACTGACTCCATTCATCACTCCTTCTGTAAAATCAATCTGGACAGACAACTCAATTAACTTGGTTCACAATCTGCAATACTTCTTCATCAGATACTTTGGCAAGTTCACCACATATTGTGAAACTGAGTTCCTCAAGTATACATCGTTCCCCACACCACTTTGACAGTTGTGCTTTGGTTAAAACTTCCATATCAGTGATACCTGTCTTAATCAATCTGGGCAATACCTCAGCTGTAACACCCCTTTACAGTCCCATCACACACAACAACGCACCAGCGATCCTGACAACGATAACGATCCTGTAGGGATCATTGGTGCGTCGTTACCTGGTCGCTGGGGAGCTGTCAAACAGGCAGATCTCCCCAGCGACCAGGGACCAGGGAGCCACCTCCACATCGCTGGTAACTATAATAAACAGTGGGTATCTAGGCAGCACGCGCTGCCTAGATACCTGGTGTTCATCATAGTTACCAGCATCCTCCCTGAATACAGGCTGCACTAAGCAGGGAGGATGCTGGTAACTATGATAAACAGCGGGTATCTAGGCAGTGCGCGCTACCTAGATACCCGATGTTTATCATAGTTACCAGCGTCTTCCCTGCTTACAGGCTGCGCTAAGCAGGGAGGACACTGGTAACAATGATAAACACCGGGTATCTAGGCAGCGCGTGCTGCCTAGATACCCAGTGTTTATCATAGTTACCAGCGTTACTGCTTAGCGTTGGTAACCATGATAAACACTGGGTATCTAGGCAGCGCGCGCTGCCTAAATACTCGGCGTTCACCATGGTTACCAGCCTGTGAGGTCGCTGATCGTTGGTCTCTTGCTGTCACACGCAGTGATGCGTGCTGACCAGCGGAGACCAATGACCTAAAATGACCCAGAGCACTTTGTAACGATCAGCGATCTCACAGCAGGGGCCTCATCGCTGCTAAGTGTCACACTTAGAGAGATCGTTAGCGAGATCGCTGTTAAGTCACAAAACCTGTGACGTTACAACAATCTCGCTAACGATCTTGATATGTGTGACGGAGGCTTTAATCCTTTGCCATAAGCAGGGTGTTCAGTAGTTCTCATCTTTATATGGTGTAGTGCCTCCACCCAAATATTGCTAGAAGCTCTAGAGGAATGCAGGAGGATCTTTGTCTACTGCTAGGGGTCGACTCGAGGAACACTTGTCCACTCTCAGTGCACACTCACAAGAAATGAGGTTAGAACTCCTAACATGTTAATTTACAGGAGATTGAAAAATTACAATTGCAGGGGGAATACCAAGTAACAGTAAAAAGATAATGTTTTGCAATATTCTACAGAAATACAAGAGGCGCTTTGGAATAGAACTGAATATTAGGGGTGATGCTTCCTTTGTAACTTACGACACACACACACTCCAAACTAATCGCAATTAATCTACAAATGACTGCAGCTGATGACATAGTCCCAAATTGGGGTCCCAGTTGCAATGGATGTTGGCATACTTGATGTAAACATTAGTACACTTAGGGTAATGCACAATTAGTAGGAACGCTATTGTGTTCTAAGGTCAAATTTAGATTTGTAATTGACACTACCAATGGTACAGATACTCTCTATCTACCTGTAACAGTTGGATTTGATGTTTAATTACCCCATTAATCTAGAATTTCATTTTTTCTGTGTTTGAAGAAAAAAATTCCATTAGAAATTAGGATAAATAAACTTCCATTCACAGATATATAACCGGATGTACACTTTTAAATGACTAGGTCAAGTAAAATTACAGAAGACAGTACATGCTAGTGCAGTATTTATTCAAGTGACACCATCAACTGTACAGTAAAATACTTCGCCAGTTACATCACGTGCAGACCAAGATACAAAATATAAAGGGAGACAGACAAAGACAGCTGATCCTGACAACCAGTTACATGGGCATGAGGCCACAGAGTTAGTGTGGCACCCCAGAGTCATGGTGCCACAGTGTTACCCTTGTTTGGTGTCACCAGACAACAGTAAGGGGTATTCCATTCAGGCAACACTCAAACAACACCAACACCTCCCAGACAGAAGGGGAAGACCAAGCCAGGCTTCAGGGTGAGCTCGCCTATATAACATAGTAACATAGTTTTTAAGGTTGAAGGAAGACTTTAAGTCCATCTAGTTCAACCCATAGCCTAACATGTTGATCCAGAGGAAGGCAAAAAAAACCCCATGTGGCAACACTAAGCTCCACATTGGGGGAAAAAATTCCTTCCTGACTCCAGATACGGCAATCAGACTAACTCCCTGGATCAACGTCCTATCAAAGAATCTAGTATATATAACTGGTAATATTATAGTTTTCAAGAAAGGCATCCAGGCCCTTCTTAAATGTTAGTAGTGAGTCACTCATTACAACAGCATGAGGCAGAGAGTTCCAAAGTCTTACTGCTCTTACAGTAAAGAATCCACGTCTGTGATTATGATTAAACCTTCTTTCCTCCAGACGTAGAGGATGCCCCCTTGTCCCCGTCTCAGGCCTAAGAGTAAAGAGATCATTAGAAAGGTCTCTGTACTGCCCCCTCATATATTTATACATTATTATAAGATCACCCCTAAGCCTTCGTTTTTCCAAGCTAAATAACCCCAAGTTTAATAACCTGTCTTGGTATTGCAGACCCCTTAGTCTTCTAATGACTTTTGTCGCTCTTCTCTGGACCCGCTCTAGTTCAGCTATGTCTTTCTTATACACCGGAGACCAGAATTGTACACAGTATTCTAAGTGTGGTCGCACTAGTGACTTGTATAGAGGTAAAATTATGTTCTCCTCATGAGCATCTATGCCTCTTTTAATGCATCCCATTATTTTATTTGCCTTTGCAGCAGCTGCCTGACACTGGCCACTAAATGTGAGTTTATCATCTATCCATACACCCAGGTCTTTTTCAGTGACAGTTTTGCCCAGTGTTTTACAATTAAGCACATAATTATACCTTTTGTTTCCTCTGCCCAAGTGCATGACTTTACATTTATCCCCATTAAAGCGCATTTGCCATTTAGCCGCCCAAGCTTCTAGTTTACATAAATCCTCCTGTAATATAGAATTGTCCTCCTCTGTATTGATTACCCTGCAGAGTTTAGTGTCATCTGCAAATATTGAGATTCCACTCTGTATGCCCCCTACAAGGTCATTAATAAATATATTAAATAGAAGCGGGCCCAACACTGACCCCTGTGGTACCCCACTGTTAACTGTGACCCATTCTGATGTGTGTTCCATTAATAACCACCCTTTGTTTCCTATCACTAAGCCAGTTCTCAACCCACTTACACATATTTTCCCCTATCCCCATTGCCCTCATTTTATGTATCAACCTTTTGTGTGGCACCGTATCAAAAGCTTTTGAAAAATCCATATACACCACATCCACTGCATTTCCTTGGTCCAGTCCAGAACTTACTTCTTCATAGAAGCTTATTAGATTAGTTTGACAGGAACGGTCCCTCGTAAAACCATGTTGATAATGGGTCATGAGGTTATTTTTGTTCAGATACTCCAGTATAGCATCTCTTAGAAAACCCTCTAGGATTTTACCCACAGTAGAGGTTAAGCTTACTGGCCTATAATTTCCAAGATCAGTTTTTGTCCCCTTTTTGAATATTGGCACCACATTTGCTATACGCCAGTCCTGTGGTACAAACCCTGTTATTATGGAATCTTTAAATATTAAAAATAATGGTCTATCTATGACAGTACTTAATTCCTGCAGCACTCTGGGGTGTATCCCATCCGGGCCCGGGATTTGTCAATTTTAGTGATTTTTAGACGATGCCGTACTTCCTCTTGGGTTAAGCAGGTGACATTTAATTGAGACTTTTTGTTATCACTGATCATATTGTCTGTCATGGGATTTTCTTGTGTAAATACTGTTGAAAAAAAGTCATTTAGCATATTGGCTTTTTCCTCATCCTCATCCACCATTTCACCCAGACTATTTTTAAAGGGGCCAACACCATCATTTTTTAGTTTCTTACTATTTATGTAGTTAAAAAATATTTTGGGATTCTTTTTACTTTCTCTGGCAATGAGTCTCTCTGTCTCAATCTTTGCTGCCTTGATTTGCTTTTTACAAATGTTATTTAATTTTCTGTATTTATTTAATGCCTCATCACTACCTACTTGCTTTAATTCCCTAAATGCTTTCTTTTTGTCACATATTGCACTTCTTACCGCTTTATTTAGCCATAGTGGTTTCCTCCTATTTCTAGCATGCTTATTCCCATAGGGTATATATTGTGCACATGTCCTATTCAGGATGCGAATAAACATCTCCCATTTGTGTTGTGTACTTTTATGTCTCAGGACATTGTCCCAGTTTATTGCACTAAGATCATCTCTCAACCGTTGGAAATTTGCCTTCCTGAAGTTTAGTGTCCTTGTGGCCCCTTTACTACACGTCTTAGTAAAGGATACTTGAAAGCTTATTAAGTTATGATCACTATTACCCAAGTGACCTCCAACCCGTATATTTGATATGCGGTCTGGCCTGTTGGTTAATATTAGGTCCAGCAGTGCCCCCCTTCTTGTTGGTTCCTGAACCAGTTGTGAAAGATAATTGTCTCTCATAGTTTTCAAAAACTTATTACCTTTGCTGGAACTGCAGGTTTCTGATCCCCAATGTATTTCAGGGTAGTTGAAGTCCCCCATAATAATGACTTCTCCCTGAGTCGCTGCTTCATCTATTTGCTTTATGAGGATATTCTCCTCCACTTCCATTATTGTTGGTGACTTATAACAAACCCCTATCAGTAATTTATTATTTTTTCCCCCTCCCCTTATCTCCACCCACAGAGACTCTACATTTCCATTAGATTCACCTATATTATCACGCAGGATGGGTTTTAAGGATGATTTTACGTATAAACATACACCTCCTCCTCGCCTATTTGTACGGTCATTTCTGAACAGACAATAGCCCTGTAAATTAACAGCCCAGTCATGGCTCTCGTCCAGCCAAGTCTCCGAAATCCCCACCATGTCATAATTATAATGTCATATATATTCTGGTCTGAGTAGCAACAAGAACAGTGCAGTTCCTAGGAGGATTGCGAAGAGCATGCGCAGTGCGGGGCTTGAAGCTAACAGAGCGGCGTGGGTGTACATACGTCACCCGGCGCCGGAAATGACGCGATTCGCGTCACCCAGCCCCACTGCAGCCCGGCCGACACAGGACAGAGCGGGAAGGCGCGCATTTGAATCTGATTTGAAGATCACGCCTATTGAGGCGTGATATCATGAAGAGGGAGAGCCTGCCAGGGTGACTATGCATACAATAGTCACTAATTATCATCACTAATGAGGTAGTGTAATAACGTTTATCTTCATTCTCAATAGATGCTTTTAGGAGCTAAAAGGAGTGTAGGGTAAGTGTGAATATGCTCTAGGGACAGCTTTTAATAGCTTTTGAGGTGTTTTGGGGGTGACAGGATCCCTATAACACCAGGCCTAAGGCTAGGGTCTGAGGAAAGAGGAGAGAAAGAAACCTACCGCGAGAGAAACAACGCAAGAACGGACACCGGAGTCCGAGACCGTGCTGGTTCACACACACCGACAGTCAACACCGGAGAGTGGGGGACTCCAGATTCTCCAGCTACACGCTACCAGGGACACAGCAACGTATAGAATCCAATAACACTGACTTCCCAGGGTAGGGTAGAGAAGTGAAGGACTCGAGTTGCCTGTTATACTGGTAGACGCAGACAGAGACCGGCAGCCTAGCTTAAGCAACTGCAGGGGCCGCAACACAAGCACAGTGAGGAAGCCAACACAGCCCGGCCGAGTGAGAATTACCTCAAACTGCTCTCCAGACTCCGTGGACAGTTTATAACATCTGCCTTAACTCCAGTAAAGAGACTGAGAAAACGCATATCAGTGAGTCTGCCTATTGATTGCGCCTGTTGCCCTGTGCTCTATAACGGAACCTTACAGAGCCGCCGACTACCAGCACCATGGAGAGCTGCAGCAAAGTAAGTGAATGTGTGAATCACAATCTCTCACAAAGCCCCATCCAATACCACTTCACCTGCCCTGGGGACCCTCAGCCCTACCCAAGGAGGGCTTACCATCCACGCTGCCCCAAGTCACCGTCCCCAGCAGGAACAGGCAGCGGTGGTTCTATTGAATAGTAGTGAGGACCTGCGGTCACATGACGAGTTCTTGCGATAGCTCGTCATGTGACCGGAAACCGCTGCCGGGATTATGATGTCACTGCAGGTTCTACAGATCCTCACTACTATTCACTACTAGTGAGGGCCTGTAGGACCTGCGGTGACGTCATAATCTCGGCAGCGGTTTCCGGTCACATGACGAGTTATCGTGAGAACTCGTAATTTCACCGGGAAACGCTGCCGGGATCATATCTCCGACAGGTAGGCAGTGCTGGAAGCGTCGCTGGATGGATTAGAGAGGTGAGTATCGATTTTTATTATTTTTAACCCTTGATTTTACTTCATTTCAGTTCCGCAATGTATGTATATACATTGCGGAACTGAAATTGACCACCACCATAGTGTTTTAGTGTGTTCAAGGGTGTTCGACGAACATTCGACGAACATTCGACGAACACACCGTCCATTCGACGAATCGAATCGAACTAGAACACTAGGGTGGTGGCTCAACTCTAACTAGGAGGAATGTAGGATTTTTTTTACCTTGTATACTGCATACTGAGCATATGTACCGTATATACTCGTGTATAAGCCGAGTTTTTCAGCCCAAAATTTGGGCTGAAAAGTCCCCCCCTCGGCTTATACACGGGTCTATACGGTAGACCCGTGTGGTGGGGGCTGTGTCCCGGGGGCTGTGGAGGCTGGAGGAGGCGGGGGGAGGCTGCTGTATGAGCGGCCCCGTCACGTGGGGCCGCTCATTAAATATGCACTGCATCCCCCTGTCAATCAGCGGCAGGGGGATGCAGTTCATATAGCCCCCCAAAAGCTGGCACTGTCCCCCCTTGTAAGGGCCCCCCCCCGGTGCTTATACATTACCAGCCCGGTGTTCTGATCGGCGCCGCTCCTCGGTGCTTCTTCATCCTCCCGTTCTCGCTGGCTCCATCCGTGATCTCCGGCTGTCGCAGCGATGTGACGTCATCGCGCGCGACCGCTGGAGAACCCGGATGCAGCCAGCGCGGGAGGATGAAGACGCAGCACGGAGGAGCCGCGCTGATCAGAAAACCGGAATGGTAATGTATAAGTAGCGGGGGGGGGGGCACTTACAAGGGGGGACAGTGCCAGCTTGTGGGGGCTGTTGGTACCCCCTGGGGGCTGTTGGTACCCCCAGGGGCTGCTGGGTACCCTCTGGGGGCTGTTGGTACCCCCAGGGGGCTGTTGGTACCCCCAGGGGGCTGCTGGGTACCCCCTGGGGGCTGCTGGGCACCCCCTGGGGGCTGTTGGTACCCCCAGGGGGATGTTGGTACCCCCTGGGGGCTGTTGGTACCCCCAGGGGGATGTTGGTACCCCTAGGGGGCTGCTGGGTACCCCCTGGGGGCTGTTGGTACCCCCAGGGGGCTGCTGGGTACCCCCTGGAGGCTGTTGGTACCCCCAGGGGGCTGTTGGTACCCCCAGGGGGCTGCTGGGTACCCCCTGGAGGCTGTTGGTACCCCCAGGGGGCTGTTGGTACCCCCAGGGGGCTTTTGGTACAGCCAGGGGGCTGTTGGTACCCCCAGGGGGCTGTTGGTACCCCCAGGGGGCTGTTGGTACCCCCAGGGGGCTGTTGGGTACCCCCCTGGGGGCTGCTGGGGACCCCCAGGGGGCCGCTGTATAACCCCTGGGGGGTGCTGTATAACCCCTGGGGGCTGCTGTATATACTGCTGAGGCCTGTATACCACTGGGGCTGCTGTATATACCACTGGGGCTGCTGTATATACCACTGGGACTGCTGGGGCTCCTGTATACTACCACTGGGGCTGCTGGGGCTCCTGTATACTACCACTGGGGCTGCTGTATACTACCACTGGGGCTGCTATATACTACCACTGGGGCTGCTATATACTACCACTGGGGCTGCTGGGGCTGCTATATACTACCACTGGGGCTGCTATATACTACCACTGGGGCTGCTGTATACTACCACTGGGGCTGCTATATACTACCACTGGGGCTGCTGTATACTACCACTGGAGCTGCTGGGGCTGCTATATACTACCACTGGGGCTGCTGTATACTACTGCTGGGGCTGCTATATACTACCACTGGGGCTGCTATATACTACCACTGCGGCTGCTGTATACTACCACTGGGGCTGCTGGGGATGCTATATACTACCATTGGGGCTGCTGTATACTACCACTAGGGCTGCTGTATACTACCACTGGGGAGGCCTGTATACCACTGGGGGGGGCCTGTATACCACACTGCTGGGGGCTGTATACCTGTGCTGGGGTCCACCCTCGGCTTATACACGAGTCAATAGGTTTTTCCAGATTTTTGGGGCAAAAGTAGGGGGGTCGGCTTATACACGGGTCGGCTTATACACGAGTATATACGGTATGTCTTTTATTGAATAACTACTGCACTAGCATGTTCTGTCTTCTGTAATTTTACTTTGACCTAGCCATTTAAAAGGGTACATCCGATTCTGTTCTCTAGATATATATGTTGCATTAGACTCGTACCCATGTGTACAACATGTCCATGTTGATTCCTTGGGTTCTTATGTTCCATTCACAGATGGCAGGCTTTTGTGTACCATTTTTTCTACATTTACTTCATTGGAGTGAGATGCTGCATGAAAAACAGCAACAAAAATTCAAAAGTTTTGTTATCCTCCAATTAAATAGCAAAATGTTGCTAATTGTGAAAAAAAAACATTTCAATTTGTTTTAAATGTTAATCTAGATTTATTTGGCTCCTCCAGGCCCTACCCCCGGCAAGGAGGTTCAGATCCCATAAAACAGGATGTTACTGTAATTTGTACCAAAGCCCAAGGCAGTACAGATATAATTACATGACAGGAAAGGACTGAGTACCGTGACAGAACTGTGCATGGGATAAAGAAAATGAGGAAAAGAAGTAAAATGAAAACGTGAGAAAAGACAAGAAGAAGACAACAAAGTAAAGAATAGAAGAAGCAAGCAGTGGGGGGACGCTGCAACAGGGGAGAATGGAAAGAGAGCCAAGTTAGAGAGGTCCATGAAGAGAGACAGACAGGGAGCGCTGCCTTTAATCACTCAAAGTTTACACAGTGTGTAGAAAGCGAGACCACTGCCATTTCTCATATTATAATCAGGCTTTCTCAAAGCCAAAACACAATCGTCTCTTACTCCAGTCATGTCCTCGAAACTCCAACCACTTTTGGATTTTCTGATTTATCGCTTTACCTTTTATTTTACATGCTTTGGATCTTTGTGCATCTCCTCTATTTTGACCGCATTTGCTATGTACATCTGTCTCTCTTTTTCTCACCCTCTTTTGGCTCAGTATAACGGAAGCGGTCTCATTTTAGACCGCACCGAGCCAAACATCTTGAGAACTGGAGAGAGTGAAAAGCGTGGAGACGAGAGGGTCTTATAAAGCAATGTATACTGATCTGCACCTGTGTTTATGTGTACACACCACTAAGGACATGTATGCTGCAGGGTTTATGTGCCTCTAGCTCCACCCATCCCTTTATATAACCGACTCGCACATTTCCTGGTATTTTCCAATAAAACCCTTTTACGTATATCTGTCTAATTCTCCAAATAGCTTTTCCATCTATAATCCCTGGTAGTGTTTAAAAAGATTTAACCATATCCAGCCTATCAGGATTAAAACACTGGGTTTTTGTCTCATTTATTTTTTTAGTGCATTACCGCCCAAACTACAAATCTGTTAGATTGATCCACTACTTTTTTCCAAAGACTGTAAATAGGCTGCAATCCATGTACAGGTCAGAATGTTAGCTTTTTTACTATAAGTCACGTCTCTGTACCAGAATCAAAAATTATACTCTTAAAAGTCTACATAAACGCTAACAAGCAGCATGAATTGGGACCATATCACATATCCCATCATGGGCCCTTTAGATTTCCACTTTTATAAAAATAAAGCTCACTTATGCAAGAAATATCTCAATTTATGGTCTCCAGTAAACTTCTTTCAGTTTTTTGTTAGATCTGTTCTGAAGGCTGCATATTTATATGTTTATTGTGAACAGAATGAACTTTTAGTATATTTTTAATTAAAAATGTATCATTAAACCCAGCAGGAAAAAAAGCCTAAGGGAATACAGTTATTACTTCACACACAGGAGCTTTCTGGGCTTTAGCTAAATGTCAGTCACTCAGTCTATGTCACTGCAGATTGCTGAATCCTGACAGTGTGCAATATGCAGTTTATCAAGATTTCACTGTATTGCCTGCTTGACTGGTTGTCATGTGGCTGCAATTATGCAATTTACTTAGTAAGGCTATGTTCACACGGTGCGTGTTTCCTACGAATTCTTGCATTTTCCTACCATTTTGCTGCAATTTTTGTTTATGCGTGCGTAAATGCAGTGAAACACAATTCTGGATACGCAGTCCAGCAAAACCTACGAGTTTTGTAGAAATGCATTGACATATTGAGCTTTTGTGTCTTTTTACGCACGTGATTTCACTGCAAAAGTGCGTTCGTTAAAAATATCAACATGTCAATTCTTTGAGCTTTTTTCTGCGCGCTTTTCCCGTAGCCCACATGATAAAATGGGCTTGTGAGAAATGCCCCGTCAAGTGGCTACTAGCTTCTCAATCTGCTTTTCTGAAAAGAATATTGTATTGAGAGAAACAGGAAAAGTTGCTTTTTGACATGTGATCACAGCTATGAGAATTGAGAATTTACAGTCACGTGACAACTGCATCAACCGAGTGAAGTTCTGATAGTGAGCATGCTGCCAACTGACAGGATTCAGTAATCGGCAATCACATAAAGTGACTGAAGATATTTAGCAGAGGCCCAAAAAGACATTGTAGAAGTTATTAACCAAGTGCTACCTTAGGTTATCAGTCATGGTACCTTTACACGCCGCTACAGGATGGTGGAAACAACCGGGTAGATGAGAGAAATGTATTTTGCACCGCCAAATCAACCCGAGGTAGCGGCGTGTAAAGACAGTTGTTTCCACCCGTCACTTGCGGCACCTGTTTCAGAGCAGTGCTCTAAAACAGGTTGATTTCAAGGCGATGGTATCGGCGTGTAAATAAGGAACAAGAGGGTTGTTTCAACACCTTGCTATCTACCTGGGGCGTGACACAGGCTCCGGGAAACCACCCCCCTTCAGCCATCATTGGAGGAAGCTCTTGCGTTACGATAGGTAGTCGCTGCATAGGGCGGCATGTTTAAGGAGCTGACCAGTCACACTACACAATTGCTCGTGTGTCATGTATTAGTCAGCCTCCTGTGGTGGCTGGCCAATCATGATGCTATTGCGTTGTCCTATCAGCGTACGAAATTCTCGTAATAGACAATTCTGGCACGCCTATGTGTTGTTCCAGCTGCACCAGGTCCTCCCATATTACCCTCTGTAGTGGCGTGTAAATGAGGTAAGGTGCTCTACAGAAGGTAACTTTAGGCACCCGGCAGTGCATCCAGAGATAGATTCAACCTTCTGTAAAGCACCTTATAGCGGCGTGTAAAGACGGTGCGGGTACCGTTTTCAACCGTTTGTGCGTGCACGTGAAGCACCCGGTTGTTTCCACCATCCTGTAGCGGCGTGTAAAGGTACCATCAGCGTTATCCAACTCTTGGATCTGGTTAAAAAAATTCTCAGAACAGAAGTTGGTGGAAGAGTGCTCACAGACTCACATTAGGATTAGCCATGGTAGAAAAGGTCATTTACAAAACCTTGTTTCTGTTTGAAAAAGAAAAATATATGAGCTGTTTCAAGTCATTGCTGGAGTCATTAAAAAAACTGAGAATGAAATCATTAAAAGATCATACACAAATCCAGTTTTATAGAAAATAGGACCCAAAGCAAACAGTAAATTATCCCACCATGAAATGTATCATTTTAAGGCAGATTTTCTGATTCACAAAAGTAATGCTCTAAAATGCCTAAACAATACCCTTCAAAGAGTATTGAAATAGCACTACTGTATAGTGCCCTCCGAGCAAGGATCCCCATAATATAAGAGACCTTATGCACGTCTAGATTTCCACTCATTCAAATTAGTCATGGGAAAATACCAAGCACAGTGCCTTTAAATGGAATCTGTCAGCATGATTTGGTTATGTAATCTTATAGCAGCATGAGGTAGGGACAGAGAGTGTGACTACAGCAATCACTTAGTTTTCTGGGTGCTGCAGTTGTGATAGAATTACAGTCTCCTCTGCTGCAGCTCTAGCAGTCTCAGAAAGTTGAACCTTTCATAATCCATACCACTAATTGGCATATTACTGTGTACACTGCATGTTGACAAAAAGCTGCTAATCAGTGCTTGGAGAAGGGTTGGACTAGTAGGCAGCTGTCCTGTTCACTGCATGCAGAATTAGTAATCCCTTAGGAAGAAGTCGGGACTGACTCCGAAACGCGTAGGAAATAAAGAAAACCTTTGTGATGAAGATCGTGTGATTTCTCATGATACGAGCAGTACAGCGCAGGTCTGTGATCACAGTCCATCCCTGAATTCCTAAACCACGTTTTTATACATGTTGTCCTACTCCAAGCTGTATAGACTTGAGAGCCAACTAGCAATTAAGTAAATCAGGTGATATGCATCTCTGTAATGAGGAGGGGTGTTGTCTAATGACATCAACACCCTATATAAGGTGTGCTTAATTATTAGGCAAATGCCTTTCCTTAGGGAGAATGGGTTTGAAAAGACCAAAATTGTGAGATGTCTTGCAGAGGGATGAAGCACTCTTGAAATTGCCAAACTTTTGAAGCGTGATCACTGAACAATCAAGTGTTTCATGGCAAATAGCCAACAGGGTCACAAGAAGCGTGTTGGGCAAAAAAGGCGCAAAATAACTGCCCATGAATTAAGGAAAATCAAGCGTGAAGCTGCCAAGATGCCATTTGCCACCAGTTTTGCCATATTTCAGAGCTGCAACGTTACCAGAGTATCAAAAAGCACAAGGTGTGCCATACTAAGGGACATGGCCATGGTAAGAAAGGCTGAAGAACGACCACCTTTGAACAAGAAACATAAGATAAAACATCAAGACTGGGCCAAGAAATATCTTAAGACTGATTTTTCAAAGGTTTTATGACTCTTGATGGGCCAGAGGCTGGATCAGTAAGGGGCAGAGAGCTCCACTCCGACTCAGACGCCAGCAAGGTGGAGGTGGGGTACTGATATGGGCTCTTATCATCAAAGATGAACTTGTGGGACCTTTTTGGGTTGAGGATGGAGTGAAGCTCAACTCCCAGACCTACTGCCAGTTTCTGGAAGACAACTTCTTCAAGCAGTGGTACAGGAAGAAGTCAGTATCGTTCAAAAAAAAACATGATTTTCATGCAGGACAATGCTCCATCGCATGCATCCAACTACTCCACAGCGTGGCTGGCCAGTAAAGGTCTAAAAGAAGAAAAATATGATATGGTCCCCTTGTTCACCTGATCTGAACCCCATAGAGAACCTGTGGTCCCTCCAAAATGTGAGATCTACAGGGAGGGAAAACAGTACACCTCTCGGAACAGTGTCTGGGAGGCTGTGGTGGCTGCTGCACGCAATGTTGATTGTAAACAGATCAAGCAACTGACAGAATCTATGGATGGAAGGCTGTTGAGTGTCATCATAAAGAAAGGTGGCTATATTGGTCACTAATTTTTTTGTGTTTTGTTTTTGCATGTCAGAAATGTTTTTTTTCTAAACTTTGTGCAGTTATATTAGTTTACCTGGTGAAAATAAACAAGTGAGATGGGAATATGTTTGTTTTTTATTAAGTTGCCTAATAATTCTGCACAGTAATAGTTACCTGCACAAACAGATATCCTCCTAAGATAGCCAAATCTAAAAAAAAAAAAAAACACTCCAACTTCCAAAAATATTAAGCTTTGATATTTGAGTCTTTTGGGTTGATTGAGAGCATAGTTGTTGATCAATAATAAAAATATTCCTCTAAAATACAACTTGCCTAATAATTCTGCACACAGTGTAGTGATAATCTCCTGTTGATTGTATTGAAACAACAAAACACAGCATCAGGGACTCTGTTCCTACATTATGGTGCGCTAAGATTACGTAGCAAAAACCTGCTAACAGATTCTCTTTACATATCAATATTGCAGCATTTTTGTAGGAGTGCCTGATATGTGTAGATATAAAAACATCTGACATGATAGTTTTTCTGACATGAAATATTGCCTAATTAGGTTTATAGAGGTATTGGTCATATTAATTGTTATGATAAATCAATAGGACACTTGAAAATTAGAAACCTTGTTATATGTCTTATCAGAGAAATCTTATTTTTTTTTTCAAGTAAGAAATATAAAAGGTTGCCTCTAGACTTGCATGTATTGCATTTCATGAGCCAAGTCCATTTTGTGAATAATTTGTGGGTGCTGTTTACAAAACATTCCTTTTACATTTTGGAAAATTAACCTGTAATACACAAGGCAGTGTAAAGCTATGTTCACAGAGTTCGTTTTTGCTGCATTTTTGGGGTCAATTTTTACCTAGGTTTTATGCTAATTTATGCTAATCTAAACCTGTGCTTATGCTGCGTTCCCATACGCAGTCAAACGCATGCGCACTGCATTCCTATGTTTAACATAGGAACGCATAGTGCCTGCGTTTTACTGCGTTCGGGTGCGGATGCGGACGATATCTGCTCCTTCCGGGGTCCAGCGTCCGCACCCGGGACGCAGCATGTTGCATTTTTTGTGCGCTCGGGGACCTTGGAAAATCAGCAAGCGTCCCCAAGCGCACAAAAGAAGTATTGTCGTCAATGGGTCCGCAGTGTTCTGCGCTTGACAGCGCAGGAGAACGCTGCGGACACATTGAAAAATCTCCCGGTGGCCGCCAGTGATGTCACAGGAGCTCACCGACGGCCACCGGGAGATCAGCTGAGCCTCTGATGGTCTCCTCCTCCCCGCCACCGGTAATACCCTAGCGGTGTCGGCAGGGTTAAACAGTTGATTTGACAGCTGTTTGAATCTTCCCGCGCCGACATCTCCTCTAGGTGTCGGTGCGGGAGATTCAAACAGCTGTCAAATCAGCTGTTTCTCCTCGCCGACATGTCCCGGAGCTTACCGGCGGCGGGGAGGAGGAGATCTCCGGCGCTGATCTCCGCCCCCGGACACCGCCGATTGGCTGCCGGGCTGCACAGTGATGTGTCCGCAGGCCGACAATCTCCGCTGCGGACACATCAAAATGACACCGCGTTTGACTGCGTTTGTGTCTGCATGCCATCAGCATGCAGACACAAACGCTAATGTGAAGGCAGCCTTAGTCATGGTTCTATGGCCATAGCGCAGAATAGCAACCAAAAATGCACAAAAACGCAGTACAAAATGCAAGTTTCCTCCTGCCAAGAAATCTGGGAAACCTAAACATTCACCCTAAGGTTTTTCTGCGGTTTTGCTGCAGTTAAATCTTAAGTGTGTGAACATAGCCTTGTAACACCAAGTTGATGCAAATCTGCAGCTTATACACAGCGACTATTATGTCATCTTATAAAATGTTATTATGAGTCACAGTGGAGATTAGCACACTTGAAAGAGCCTATGGAGGGATATCAATATTACATGACATAGCACAAATCAACTATCGTAAAAACTTAAAGTCTACACTGAGATTGGGCCACCTTAACTAGCTCATCCTTCATAATGAACTGCTTTGTGATTTTAGATCCGGTTTGAGATGCATACGTCATTAAACTGTCTAGGAACACTCCTGTGTGATTGTGGATAGAAATTTGCCACAATAATACTGTATTTTACGGACTATAAGACACACTTATAGGGGAGGAAAATGGGGTTCCATCTTATTGTCTGGAAGTAACTTACTTGGCTGTGGACGGAGGTGGTGGAGTGGGTTCACTGGAGGTAGGGCCACCATGGCAGGAAGCCACCAGGAGCAACAGGAGTGGAGTGATGCTAAAGGAATGGGTGTCCTGATGGTGTGAGGCAGGAGCCATTGGTCTTCTGTGGGTTTTAGGGGATTTAGTGGTGGGATTTAGGGAAAGGAGCCAGAGGCGATGCATACAAAGATTTAGATCTCAGCTTAATGATAAGCTGAGATTTCAATGTGTACATGCGCCGCCTCTGGCAGCATTTTCCTACAGCCCACTTACGGGAGATCAATGACTCCTTGCACCATTCCCTGAAACTCACAGGGGATCACTGGCTCCTAGCTTGTATCATCGGGACACCCCTTCTCCCAGACCATGGGCCACAGCATCGGCCCATTCCTACCTCCTGTGACCCCACTCCACCACCGCCTCCTCACCCCCCAGTAAGCTAAATTCGTACTATAGGACAACCCCCCCCTTGTTCTTTTTAAAAAATTATTGTTTTTCCTAGTTTCCTCCTCTAAATTTGGAACACACCGTATGGTCCAATGTGTCTTATAGTCTGCAAAATATGATAATAACTAAAGTTATTTGTAATGAGAAATGTATTTTTTTTTACAAATACAATGACTTTGGATGCACCCACAGCGCTCCTGTCGGACCACTATTCAAAGACACAAGAATTCTTTTGGCATTGCAGTACAAAAAAAAAATTTGTGAAATTTTGTTAATACTTTTCCATATATGTTGGATACTGATACACATGGTTACACAAATTAAGTGCAGAAAACCAAGACAAATAATTTACACTGTAATATATCCTAGGGTTTTCTCATCAAAGTGACAGCATTGGCATTGCTACTAGATTGAGCTGTCAAGGTTTTATGAGTTAAAACAGTTGTTATAAACAAATCTATGCTTTTAAACAAACTTGTTAAGGGGTGGCCCAGTGCTGGCTTCTTAATAGCTCTGCAGTACAGGACAAAATAAAAAAAAAGTTGATACTCATCTCCTGGGTTGGTGACATTTCTTCTGTATTGGCCTTGTGTATTTTGGTGGACGTCCACTCTGACAAAATATTGAAAGGCTGCAGTCAATCACTGCCTGCTGATTGGCTACAGCAGTCACATGACATACATATGTCACATGAATGGTGGGATGCAAATTGTCACTTCAGTAGTGCCACCTATTGAAGGTAGCAATCCTAAAAGTCATAATTGGCTCTTTAACAAGCCTTTTAATATGACTTAGGATTTGTGCCAGATCAGAGCCCCAACTTCATCTTTGAAGGAACAATTTGCATATTTCCCAGAGGAGCATTGCGGCTAAAAGACTCCTCACTGCTGGCAGGCAGATTGATCTCCACAAGCAATGTAGCTATTCCCCCAGACCATGACTGGTGGAAGACACAGCACCTACACCGCAGGAATGATGCCAGTTTGGAATGTGAGTATTAAGGCCCCATTACACGGCACAACATTGTTAACGACATCACTGATATGTCACGGGTTTGGAGGCGTTCCAGTGACCTCGTTACAACCTCGTTGCATGTGACTCTGGCAAGTTGTAACGATAAATCGTTGGGTCGCTGATCGCAGGTTTGAGAACATGTTCTCAAACCACACGATCAACGATCAGCCAACCTGGTGTTTGACACTGCGATAACGATGTCGTTCACGACTTCGCCCATTCATGACAATGAGCCGAGATCGCTGGGCTGTGCGAACGATACCTGCTCACAAAATCATTGGTGAATTGTCCATGATATCTAGACGTGTGACATCTCACCAACAATGTCAAAACGATATCTGCAATGACCATGCACCCACGAGATCGTTGCTGACATCGTTCCAATGTTGTGCCGTGTAACGGGGCCTTTAGGAGATATTTTGTGTTGTGGACAACCTCAGTAAAGTTGAAGACAATGGTAAGTTTGTGCACACTCTGTACCCTTTTCTGTAGCATTGACAAAGCCGTAGTGCTATCTGGTTAAGCTACACAAAGACACCAAACCCTACTCTATAGGTCTGTTCTCCCCTAAGTGGGTAGGGCATAGCCCATCATAGTCTGTGCACAAGGATGTGAGGTTGTCTTCACATGCAGAATAAAGGTACCTTTACACGCCGCTACAGAAGGTTAGAAACAACCGGGTGTTGGAGACAATTGTATCTTGCACCGTTAAAACACCGCGAGGTAGCGGTGTGTAATTCAGGTTGTTGCCACCGGTCACTGTCGACACCTGTTTTTCAGCAGGGCTCAAAAACAGGTTGGTTTCAACCCGATGGTAGCGGCGTGTAATCGAGGAACAGGAAGGTTTTTTGACACCTAGTGAGCTCCCTGGGGCGTGACACAGCCTCCGGGATACCGCGCCCCATCAGCGATCATTGGTGGAAGATCCTGCGTTACGATTGGTTGTCCCTGCATAGGGCGGCATATTTAAGGAGCTGACCAGTCACATTACATAATTGCAATAGCATCATGTATTAGCCAGCCTTCCTGTGCTGGCTGGCCAATCATGATGTTATTGCTTTGTCCAATCACCGTACGAGCGTCTCGTAATCCACAACTCTGGCACGCCTATGTGTTGTCCCTGCTGTCCCAGGTCCTCCCATATTGCCTTGTGGTAGCGGCGTGTAAATGAGGGAAGATGCTCTACAGAAGGTAACCTACGGCACCCGTCGGTGCATCCAGGGATCGAAAAAACCTTCTGTGGAGCACCTTGTAGCGGCGTGTAAATGCGGTATCAGGTACCTTAGGAACCGTTGAAACGTGCACGTGCACGTGAGACACCCGGTTGTTTCTAACCTTCTGTAGCGGCGTGTAAAGGTACCTTGAAGGATGCAGATGTTTCAACAAAAGTCGTTCTATAGTCAACATGTAGTGCTTTAAAACACACAACCTTTTTAATATTTAAAGGTATATTTATGCTTATAATTTCTAAATAGTAGAATCATTCTATTTTTAATTACTTTCATTGATATTTTATCTATTAGATTTTGTCAAGCTGTACACAATGAAAAAAAATCAACAATGACCGCTTTTCACTCTGAAAATCGCTTTCAATACAAGGATGTAGATCAAGTCTTTCAATATTTAGATATTTCATTTTCTTTATATCATCAACTATCGAGGAATTTAAAGAAAAAGTCAGATTAGAAGAGATCTATCTATCTAGAGGATTTGATATACTCTTAGGTGGAAAATAACAGAGAACAAACTGGTAAAAGAATATGGTACTCACATATGGCCCAGCCAGAGAACGTAGTTGCTGTTCCAGATATTTTGTAAGGTCGTAGCTTTTTTGAATTGAAGTTCGTGCAAGAGGATCTGTTATGTTTAGAGCATCAATTGAAACAGCATGCAAGAGGGACACAAGTATAGCACATAGGACTCTTTGGGAGCCCTCTTAGGATACAGATGGGTGCATATAAGAATTAGTTATAGGAGTGGCAGGTGCAGGTAATAGAAAAAAAGGAAGTGATAAGTAGAAAACACATAGAAATGACAGTAAAGGAAAAAAAAACAAAATAAAAAAAGATAATTAATTTCTGTATACAAATGGCTAGTGAATGTCCAGTATGAAATGCAACATATACTGGAATACATATTAAAATAAATGAAAATGATATGGTATGTCTTAAACACAAAGCACATTCAAAATTAATAAATGAGAATATTATGGTGAAATGTAACATTCTTAAGAGCTTAACCTCTTTGACAGTGACTATTCTACTTGAGAAATACCATAGCAAAGTTGTTTTAGATAAAATTACCTCCAGTATGAATTTCAATTTCCGTTCCTTAGTGAGAAGCATGATAAGTTTTAAAATATGTATCTGCCATTATTTTTTTTTTAACAATTTTTATTTCCAGGGATGGAAAGTCACAATGGAATAGAAATATAAATGACTGCCAAGTATGGGCCTATTATTTAGTAATTATCAATTCAGTTCCATTAATACAGAATTTATGTTGAAAGGTCATGTAGGTTAACCCTTAAAAATAGATGAATAATAAAATAGATGATTCAGTGTTTCTAATAAATAAAATGTCTTGCTTTTAAATACAAATTTAATTTGTGGACTTTCTTTTATCTTGCTCTACCGCCTTCTAAACTGATAACTAAACTATCAGCTATTATTCAACAATTTTTTTTAGACAATAAAGTGCCTATCAAACTGTATTTTCATCCGTCTATACCTGTTGTTTTTGGTACTCCTAAGTCCAACATTGAGTATTTAACACTTAGATTCAGTGCCGCGTCTGTGTCTCTTTCTCTTTTTCCCTATACATAGGGTTCATATAAGCATTGAGTATTTCATTGTAGATTTATATAAACATTATATATAGGTTATGTTTATAAGCCGAGTATTTTCGCCTAATAAAAGTCTAATCAAATACACTCCTGGACTCAAGCTCACCCAAAACTATTAACATCTACTCTATGTAACCAGAGCGCATACCTAAATATAAAAAAAATTTAAAAATATATTATGTTGTTGACCTGTTTTCTCATTACGTATTCTTTTTTTTTGACACCTTACTAGTTTGGTTCCTCATTCTCTGTTTTTACTTCTAATAGGAAGCACATGTGAGCTTTGTAGAAATGAGAGGAAACAGTCTAAAGTAGGGACAAGTGAACAAGCAACAACATATAAAATACGTTCAACAAGTGACCAAATGACGGTAATGACAACTAAGGATAAAAGAAAGCAGAAGCTCTGTAGAAAAAGATTGAAAAAAACAAGAATTAAAAGAAACGATGTGGATGACACTGGCCTATGCACAGCCGAATATACAAAATAGTACCAAAATGTTTTATCTTCAGTTATAGAAAATTGAAGGAGCCTTTGGATGAAGAGCAAGACCATTTTAGATGACTTAAAAAAATCTTACGTGAGTTGAACAAGAGGTCAAGACAAATACACAAATACATTGCTGAACTGGTTGGATGGTTTTAAAGGTACTAAGTTTGATTTCGTTTTTTTTAAGCGTTTCTGAAATTTCTGACAAATATTGCACTTTCTAGATAGTCAGGCTACAACGTTTCTCTGTTTTTCCTATCATTTTTTTTTTTGCTCTCACAGTTCTCTTCTGGAACATCTCCAGACTTTTTCACACATTGAAAGACATAAGAAGACATTTAACCTAAGGTTGAAAGATGCAAACTATGGATAGAAATAAGAAATGTTTGTATTCAAAAAGTAAAAGTCACTTAAAAAAAAGAAACAAAGAAAACCAAGAATAGAAAAAGAATTTGAATAATGGAAAGTGATAGACATTTGTCAAAATGGTGACAACATTGAATACTTGAATAATATCCAAATGAAAAATAAAATTATATACGATAAAAGGAGCTATCAAGGGTGAAGAAACTTGAAAAAGGTGAAATCACTGAAATGATTTAAGGAAGTGACAGGAGAGGCATATCAGTAAAGCCAGAAACAAGCTTGCAGAAGTAGGATATCCCAGCTATAAAAGAAAGGAATACAAATATAAAAGAGATATATTCAGATAGAAGGCTAAACAAAGATGAGAAGAAGAGTGTCAAAAAACAAAGGGTGACCAGGAGATGCAGGGAGACAATTGGATGGATAGTACTACGGTGGAAATTAATTTAAGGTACACCATGAGTAGACTGAAAGAAACATACAATTCGGATTAGACGAGGGTGGTGAGTCGAGCAAGTCAGACGAGCTGCGTGCTAGAGTGTTGTCTGTCAATGCTCTGGGTGGGGAACTATGAGAGATGTCACAATCTGTCTTTGATATTGACACTTTTCTACAAGTGTCTGTCTCTAGGGCCCCTCTCATGTTTCACCCTCAAATAACACAGCTGAAGTTGTTACCCATTTCTTACACACACCTTTTCTTTTTTTCGTTTTAGACACTGATTTCTCAAGTGTGTTTTTTTTCTAATTCATTGTATTGTTTGTTGGTATGTTTACTATGCCTCCATGTATATTATTACATGTTGTATACATGCACAGTAATATGTCAGTGAAAGAGAGTGTAAAATAATGGTTAGAGAAGTCCCAAATTTTAGTTTTCATCATAGTCCTTAGAAATGAGAATAATGCTAGCAGAAACAACAGTATAAATAGATTGTAAGCCTACATGGGTAGGATCGTGGTATAATCTCATTGCTGTACATGTTGCCATTATTGTGTCTTGATTCTCCTAATTGTAAAACACTGTATAAATAAAATTTGATAGCTGATTAACCACAAGAATCAGCATAAAGGTTACACAAATTAGGTAAACCAAAGAAGTACATACTCCAAATGCAATGTATAGAAAAATCCACAGGTTCAAACTGTAAATGTGATTAAGGTGAAGAGAACATTGATGAAGGAGGAAGAGATGAGTGTGAAAGACAGGTCTGCATGAGAGAAAGAAGGAATGAGTGAGTAAATCAGAGGTGTAGATTGAGACGGCCCAGCCAGATGCACAGCAAGGAAGAAAGATGTATAGAAAGTTCCAGGAAGTTGGGTACCTGTGATAAGCAGCATGTCGAGGCCCAGGAAAGTTATTGGCTATTGGTTGCTGGTAGCCCAGCTCTCTGTTTTCTAGCCAGGGCAGAGAGTGCCATTTCTTGATCCTACCTTCCTTTAAAGCCAGACTGGGTGATCTGTGAGAGGGGGAGGGAGAGGAGGAGAGAGCGAATGGAAGAGAAAGGAGGGGAGCAGGAATTTTTGGGAGGGAGAGAGAATTGGAGCCTCTCCCCTGACGTCATGTAAGTAACCACAGAGAAAAAGAGAGTGAGAGGAAGTGAAAGGGAGAAAGGGAGGGAGAGACATAGAAAAAGTTATCAGTTTATAGGAGGCTAAGTGGTGAAAGCAAGGGAGAAGGTGAGACAGGCTTATCTCTACCGAAGGACATGCTTTCTTTCTTGTTTTGTCTATGATTCACAAACACTTGTTGAAACCTGATGATAGATATGTCTTTTAAAAACTCAATGTCAGGACGGGAAGGCATGAAAACATTGACCTCTCCTCCCATTGGGGTAGCTTGGATTGCCAGCACACAGGGCAAGGCAAGTATTGTGCCCTTATCACGTGGACTGTTAGCACTCCCAGAGTCCCTTCCATGCGCCCAATATTTGCACCACTGGTTTCCCAAACACATAAAATACTGATTTTACTTTAAGAAAATACTGATATAAATAAAATTAGTTTAAGTTCATTTCCATGCATTCTTTTCTGTATTCAGTTCAGAAGAACAAATTAAATCACTAATATAAAAGTATCAATTTGCACTAGTTACATAAAGGTAATCAAATGGGCTCCATTGATTATTATGAGGTTCATCTGGGTTCTGTGTTGTGCCATGTAGCTAATTTATTTCTGACTTAAAAACGGACAAACAACGGAGTGCAGAAAAATTCTGTTATATTGACCACTTCATCATCTTGATTGTTGCTTATGCAGACTGCAGCAGCACATAACTAAGGCCCCTTTCACATCAGCGTTTTTATTAAATCGCGGCAGATGCCGTGAAAAAAACGCATCTGCCGCGACTACCGCATACCGGGCGCACTTGCGGCACGGTTGCGGGACAGTTGCGGCAATCCCCATACAATGTATAGGCGGGCTTGCGGCAGGTGCGGCAAGTGCGGTTTTGGCACTTGCGGCAGGTGCGGCCGTGAAAAAAAAATGCGGCTGACTGCGGTTTTTTTCGTGGCCGCACCTGCCGCAAGTGCCAAAACCGCACTTGCCGCACCTGCCACAAGCCCGCCTATACATTGTATGGGGCTTGCCGCAGCTGTACCGCAACCGTGCCGGAAGTGCGCCCGGTATGCGGTAATCGCTGCAGATGCGTTTTTTTCACTGCATCTGCCGCGATTTCAAATAAACGCTAGTGTGAAAGTACCCTAAGTCATCTATACTGCTGAGCTCTAAATAAGTACTGCAGTTTGCAGCAGGCAAGCTGCCTTGGACTGAGTTCACATGTACTATAAGCATCCGGTAGAATGAATCCTGCAGAGATCTGTTGCAAAAAAGGTGTGAAGAATCCATTTTTTTTACCATTGAATTCTATGAAGAACAGGTCCATGAATGGATTGCAATTAATCTTCCATTTGTAACTGATCCTATAAGCAAAAAATATATCCATTAAAAATGTAAGAAAAATAGATATCTTAATGACAATGAGTTAATGGATCCATTCTCTGTAGACTTCAATGTTAAAAAAAACAGATCCTTCACAAATCCGTTATTTATTAATGGACTAAAAAGATATGTTTGCACAACTTTTTTTTCAAAGAGATCTATGCAGGATCCATTCCAACAGATGATTACAGAACATGTGAACTTAGGCTTACAGTGGGTACAGAAAGTATTCAGACCCCTTTAAATTTTTGTAGATATAGATATACGTGTGCTACTGTGCAAATGTTTTCATACAGTATAAACGAATACTGAACTGAGTTTACACATGTATATCACGAGATTATTCATCCCAAGGGGTCCAATTTTCCAGACAACAGAAACAAAAACAAACATAAAACTTTTTGCAACCTCAGTCAGATCCTTATTCTGAGGTTTACACTACATACATGTACATATATACTTGTAAGTAGGTATATGGTATATATGTACATGTATGTAGTGTAAACCTCAGAAAAAGGATCTGACTGAGGTAGCGAAACGTTTTATGTTCGATCTTATTTCTGTTGTCAGGATATCAGGATAATTGGACTCCATGGGATGATGACTCTCATGATATAAGTGTGTAAACTCAGTTCAGTATTCCTTTATACTGTATGAACAAATTTTCGCAGTAGCACACGTATATCTATATCTACATATTTATTCAGTGTACTAGTGTCCAGGGAACGTTACAAATCTGCTACTTTGCGGCATCCCCATTTTTGTGGGTTATGGTGGCTCCAAGCAGGAACAACAAGCAGGGGTACACTAACATTTTTTGTAATTATCATCCTTTACACTTTTTTACTCTTTGTTTCATTTGGTAAATTCAAAAAAGTTCTTTTTTTTTTTCATTTTTTATCATTAATGTACTCTGCACCCCATCTTGACTGATAAAAAAACAGAAATGTAGATGGCACGCCCACTCAAGGGACAGGTAAGACTTCTCCAAGGTCCTTCCCATGACGAGGGCCAAGACACACCCCCGACCTGTATGTGGCACTTGCTCTTCTCCCACTGCCATTTTAGCAAGCTAGTTCTTACACAGTTCTTTTACAGTGCTTAAGGCGCACGAGACCTGTTCTCTCTGGGCCACTCGCATCCTGTTCGTGATGCCACTTGTGACACGCCCACTCCAGACCGGGGAAGACTCGGTACTGGGCAGTTACTAGTTGTTCTCACGTCTTCACTTCTTGGTTCTTTGCACGGGGACAGTCGGGGGCCGAGACCCGGTCCCGTGACCCTGGCGGTGTCATTTAATTAAACGGGGGTGATGTTAGGGAAAGTCTGAGAGGATAAGGTGGTATTCATGATGCCATCTGCGGTATGTGGCCTGGGCGGCCACCGCTGCTTCAGAGCCTCTGGGGACGATGACCGGCAGCTTAGATAGTCCCGCTCCCTGCAGGCGGAGCACAGTCCCCAGGGTAGTAGAGTGGTTTTCCCCGTCTCACACCTTGGTAGTTGGTCACTCAGTTCACTGTACTCTTGGTGTTTTCCACTGGCCTCTGCGGCCGATGGTCGCCGCAAATAAAAGTCTCTCACACCACAGCTGCAGTGCCGCTACTTTTACTCAGGTGTTAAACATGGCCGCCGGTTCGCTCTTTCTCTAGAGCTGGGCTAGTGC
This sequence comes from Allobates femoralis, assembly GCA_033576535.1. Classification (NCBI taxonomy): domain Eukaryota; kingdom Metazoa; phylum Chordata; class Amphibia; order Anura; family Aromobatidae; genus Allobates; species Allobates femoralis. The sequence goes on along the minus strand of JARQOC010000130.1, from coordinate 110,416 downwards.
AGTCATGCCACGGTTGGTGCCCCTACTCTCCTTCCTCGGTGTCTCAGTCTCTGGTGGGTCTCTCTCAACGCTATAAGGGGTAGTTCTCCTCTAAGGAGAGCGTATCATCACTCAGCACAGAGCTCAAGTACCGGTGGCCATGGGTGCTTGTAGGTCCTGGGCGCCATTAGGTCCCTCTCTATGGAGCTGCTCCCTAGTTCAGCTACTCTCTCCAAGATGCGTCGGGTGTTCGGACACAGCTCCTTTTAGAAGTCTGGGGTGGAAGTTTACGGCTCTGGCATGCAGCTTCTGCACCATCTGCAGGGCCAGGTCCCTGTCTCATCCACAAACCCCTCTGTCTCGTCAGATTCGGGCGTACGGGTGTTCGCCGACTTCTCTGCACCCCAAGGGTTCTTCTCAGTCTCTACTGGTCACTTTTCTCCCTCCTGCGGGCATTGTTGTGAAGCTTCAAACAGCGGCAGTCGACACCACACCGCCTCTACACTCCCGACTACCACTCCTCGTCTGTCAATGTTACTCCTACGGTCTCCTACTACTGACTCCTCTGTCTAACACTGTCCTGTCCCCCTTTTGTGGCCTGGGTCGTCCTTCAGGCTCCACCCATTGTCCCAAGGGCCTTTCCCTGTGTGACGCCCTGCAACGAGTGCGTCACAGGAAGGTATTGCATCCCTGACTGAAGATGTAATATCTTCCGTCTCAGTGATGAAATAGTTAAATCCAGAGCTCCTTATACCATATGCACCACTCAGAGGTAGAGGACCAATCAGGCCCTGGTGGGAGGAGTGTAAGGTGTAGTGTGGGGGGAGTAGCTGTTTATCACTGGGACCACCCGGTCCGTTACCCTAATAAACTGTATACCGTGTACCGCACCGGACTTACAGTAAAGACCTGTTACAGAGGAGCATTGAGTCAGTGCATTTCTTCCAGAACTGTTATTAACCTTACTCATCAAACTACCTGAGCTGCCATATTCCATCCAGAGCAGCTCCTGGCCCCGGGGACCCCTGCTCATCCTGTGGGGAGCATCCCATCTAGCTGCCGCACATCCCCCGGAGGCCCAAGCAGCGCCGGTGCCATCACCGGACTCCCACAGGTGGCGTCACGACAAGCAAGACTTATCCCAATCCCTTAATCCCTTTTTATTTGACCACCGGGCCCCACAGCCTCAGGCGCGGAACCGTGACAAGTGAAGCAGCGCCTGAGACCTGAGAACCCGGCAACGGTGAGTCAAATTCTGGCGATCACGAACAGGATACGAACAGGCCCGTTTCCAACGGGTATTGTGTGCCTTACAGAACTTTAACCGGCCAAAAAGAACTTTTTCCCGCCCTTTCTACTGGGCCAAAATGGAGGTTCCCGCCATGTGAAAGACTATGTGCTGGCCCAGGGGCGTGCCTCCGCCCCTCGTCGTGGGAGGGCCATGGCAGAGGCGCCAAAATCCATGTCCGCCCCAATTGCTGGAAACAACCAAGGGGGCGGGCCAAAGACTTCAGCCCACCCATGGACTTCAAAATAAAAAGAAAGAACGTGTGGTGGGGTCTTTGCAACAAGCTCCACTTCGGGAACGAGTACCAGTTTCTACGGGTGTGGTTCCTGCAAGAAGCGAAATGGCAACCCTAAGGCTCCACGAGCTGATGAGAGAAGTGGAGGAGGAAGCTCGAGCCGCCATCGGCAACCCCGGACCGGGTCCCGTCCTCACTATTGACGGGGACCCCGAGTTTTGGGAGACCGCGCTCCAAGATCTGCGGGTGCGATTGATGGAGGCCACGGAGTGGACCAATAGGAGCTGGAGCTCAAGCCTAGCCAGCTGACTACACTGGACTGTGCACCAGAGACTGACCACATGCCCGACTCCAGAACCGGAGACCGGCCCCGAACCAACTGAGGCCTACCTGGTTACCGGAGGAGACGCACCACTGGCAATGGGTGTGGAGGAGGCAGAAGCAGAAGAGGCGGGCAGCCCAGAAGCCCCGCAGGACGAAACCGAGGAGGACCATGCGGTTCCAGAACCCAACCAACCGGATGACCCCGACCGAGAGTCCCGACCTACCGAGGAGCCTGATGTAGTCGTTGAAGCTGTAGAGGAGGAAGACGACGAGAGTCCCAGTGAACCTGAGGACTCGATACACACCGGTTCAGAGGAGGAGGATGAGGCGGAAGTTCCCGCCGAGCAGCCACAAGCAGCTCGGGTTGAGTGGGCTGGCGCCGCCGCGGTATCCGCCCTCGATCACAATGTCCGCGTTACACTACAAAGCTGCCGCCAAGACTGGATTCCAAATAGTGCCATGAATCGGTGGGACTAAGTCCACACTGTCTGCCGGTCCGACGATGCTATCCGTCAACACCGCAGAGCTGAGTGGTGGGCCCAAGAGCAGGCAAATCTGCGGGCTCGCGCTGAAGCTCGTCGCCAGCCACCATTACCGGATGAACTCCGCAAGAAAGGTACTGTCATCACCTTCAATTTGGACAACGGGTGGGGTTTTGCCCGGGAGGAGGGGTATATGAGGAGATCTTTGTATCCCGCCGGGACATTGAGTTTCATCTCCCCAAGGGACACCCCGATCGCGACCTGTACCGGGGAGAAGCCATCTCATATGAACGCCATGCTGGCTACAGGGGATGGTACGCTCTCCGGGTCCGTAGATGTCAACTTCATCCTTAAAAAAGTTACTTACTTTTGCATAACCCTGTTTCGAAACTTTGAAAATAACTTTTCTTTTGAGAACGCTTTCCTGTTTAATTGTGTGCCAGTAAGCGGCACGACGGTAAACCTGGACCTTGTTAAAAGACGGTGACACTGCCTGCCGGGTCCGCAATAGTTAACCGGTTGCGTTCAATAAATGTTTGAAACGTTTTAAGAAAATGTGCCTCCTGGACGGGAAGAAAATTAAGCTAGCTTGAATGCTATTAATAAAAGTGTTTATTTTACTTTATGTTTGCAAAAATATAAAAATTCTCTGTACTGTTTGGGTTCATTGACACTTGGGGACAAGTGTAATATTCCAAGGGGGAGTGTGGCGCCCCGCAACGAGTGCGTCACAGGAAGGTTTTGCATCCCTGACTGAAGATGTAATATCTTCCGTCTCAGTGATGAAATAGTTAAATCCAGAGCTCCTTATACCACATGCACCACTCAGAGGTAGAGGACCAATCAGGCCCTGGTGGGAGGAGTGTAAGGTGTAGTGTGGGGGGAGTAGTAGTTAGAGAGTCGGAGTAGGAGCGAGGAGAGAACGTGGGAAGGAGAGAAGGAGCAGGGATCTGCACAGTGCCGTGCAGCCCTGGAAAGGCAACTTAACCGGGAGGGCACCAACAAGCGGTGACCCAGACCAGAAAGCGGGCAACAGAGCAATTAGCAATGGGTCCAAAGACACCCATGCCCGAGTCCTACCGGACACCGGTTCCGAGGCAGCCAGTCGTTCACCGCTGTTCTGCAAAACCGGAGTGACGGAGTAGCTTTTTAGGAGCGCCTCACTACAGCCGCTAACCCAGCAGTCTTACCAGGGGGATACTTACCACGGGAGTTTAGGACCCTTTGTAGCCAGGTTGAATTCCCTGGAACAGGACTATCCACTAAAGAAACCACAGTATTCTACCTGGTGCACTAAGGCTGCAACGGCAAACAAGAACGGGGCAGTTAGTAACAGAGGAACACTGTGGAGCTCTAGACAGAGGCTGTTCATCACTGGGACCACCCGGTCCGTTACCCTAACAAACTGTATACCGTGTACCGCACCGAACTTACAGTAAAGACCCGTTACAGAGGAGCATTGAGTCAGTGCATTTCTTCCAGAACTGTTATTAACCTTACTCATCAAACTACCTGAGCTGCCGTATTCCATCCAAAGCAGCTCCTGACCCCAGGGACCCCTGCTCATCCTGTGGGGAGCATCCCATCTAGCTGCCGCACATCCCCCGGAGGCCCAAGCAGCGCTGGTGCCATCACCGGACTCCCACAGGTGGCGTCATGACAATCAAGACTTATCCCAATCCCTTAATCCCTTTTTATTTGACCACCGGGCCCCACAGCCTCAGGCGCGTAACCGTGACAAGTGAAGCATCGCCTGAGACCTGGGAACCCGGCAACGGTGAGTCACCTGTATGTGTGTGTGTGTTCTGTTTTGGGCTCGACTACACCATCCCAGCACCTGGAGAACAGGGGCACTACACTCCCTAACTGCAGAAGTGCAGTACCTCTGGTGGCAGCTCACCCGGTGGGGCGCCACATTCCCCCTTAGCAGAATAAGCTCGGCCCCGAGCGACCCGGTACCTCGGACACACACAAAATTTAGTTTTTTATAGATATGCATATTAACAATGACATTAACATCAAGCAGTACTTTTCTTCCCTTTCGGGAGGCACGAATTTCTGAACGTTGCATATAAGGTAGAGAGTCCAGTATCAAAAATAAAATGTTCGTCAAGTGCTTCAAAATAAAAATAAAAAGTGCTCAACAAAAATAAAAGATACAGTTCACTGAGTAGCATGCACTACTGGAGCTCAAAAACAAGTTCTGATTAAAGTCCTCCGCCCTTCTCTACACTGTCCATGGCGGGTTAACTATTTACATGCTAATTTACATTTATACAGTACTACAGCACTCTGGTACCTAACTAGCCTTAATAATTATCTACACATATTAGCTACTATGTACAACGACTTTCATGGTCTTACTTCAGAGGTTTAGGGCCGGTTTGCCCGCAAATCGTCCTTCCCTCCAGAAAGTCCATCCGGCTCGGCGAGTGAGTCTCAAGGCTTCAGGATCTTATACACCCTTAAGGCGTACCAGCCTCACCGTCCCATACACCATGTGTAGCCGACCTCATCACCGGAGTGTAGGTCTTGACCGGGGTGTCCCTCCGGGAAGTATGACTCCACATCTCTCCTGCTCCAGTCCATACTGCTTGATGAACCCCCAGCCGTATTTAAGGTGAAAATCTACTACGACTCCGTGGTGCCGCTCTGCCGGGTTCAAAGCGGGAGTCCTCATCTCCCGTTTCTCTTCCAAGTTTGCCTCCTCATGCAGCTGTCAATGGTCTCTGCGCTGCCGTCACTCCTCTACCTCCTCGGCCTGCCATTGGGTCCAGTAGTCATCTCGTCTATCCTGCACTCTATTCTTTGCCTGGGCTGAAATAGGGCTCCCTGATATCAGACTTTCATGGGAGGCCCAACGCGCCATACCGCCTACAGCTCCTAAGAGTTCTGCTGAGTCCTGACTGGCTTCTGACTCAGTGGCATCGTCTCTGTCCTGCGGTGCTGACTTTGATGGTTCAGGTGTAGCAGTCAGTGGCTCCTCTGACGGCTCTGGTGTTGCCGCCCGACTCTGCCTTGGTGACTCTGGCACTAGCGCTGCTGCCGGTTCTCGCTCTGGCTCTGCTGCAGATGGTTCTCCCACTGGTGCAACTGTTGGTGGTACTGGAGGCACTTGCACCAGGGCTTGTAGTGCTGCCTTCTGCAACCGGGACCTTCTCAAAGTGTTCACGCCCACAACTGTGCACTACTCAACAGGGGGCTCAGTTCTTGCATAGCCTCCTCAAAGTCCTTGGGTCCAGTGAACTGTACCCATTCTGCAGCCTCCCCATCTGCACTGGGAGCGCTCTGTAATGCGATCTGCCCGCCAGGGTGCCGAAACTGGTGTCCGCCATGATGCTTTCTCTCTCCTCTCAGCATGCGGTTCTTCTTCCTTCTACTTTCTAAGGCCTCACCCTGCAGGCCTCGTCTCCTCCTCTAGGCGGGGCCAGCAACTTTTGATGGCAGGCCCCCCTTGGCTTTTCTTTAGTACTCAGGGTGGGCCTGCCATTTCGCGTCTTCTCCAAGGTCCTTCCCACGACGAGGGCCAAGACATGCCCCCGACCTGCATGTGGCACTTGCTCTTCTCCCACTGCCAATTTAGCAAGCTAGTTCTTACACAGTTCTTTCACAGTTCTTAAGGTGCACAAGACCCGTTCTCTCTGGGCCGCTCGCATCCTGTTCATGACTCCACTTGTGACACGCCCACTCCAGGCCGGAGAAGACTCGGTACCGGGCAAGTACTAGTTGTTCTCACATCTTCACTTCTTGGTTCTTTGCACAGAGACAGTTGGAGGCCGAGACCCTCTCCCGTGACCCTGGCGGTGTAATTTAAATAAATGGGGGGTCATGTTAGGGAAAGTCTGAGGGGATAAGAGGGTATTTGTGACACCATCTGCAGTATGCGGCCAGGGTTGCTGCTTCAGAACCTCTGGGGACAATGACCGACAGCTGAGATAGTCCTGCTCCCCACAGGCGGAGTACTGTTGGTGCCCCTACTCTCCTTCCTCGGTGTCTCAGTCTCTGGTGGGTCTCTCTTAGCACTATAAGGGGTAGTTCTCCTATGAGGCAAGCGTATCGTCACTCGGCTTCCCAGGCTTTCAACGCTCTCCGACGCACAGAGCTCAAGTACCGGTGGCCACGGGTGCTTGTAGGTCGTGGGCGCCATTAAGTCACTCTCCCTGGAGCTGCTCCCTAGTTTGGCTATTTTCTCCAAGATGTGTAGGGTGTTTGGCCACAGCTCCCTTCAGAAGTCTGGGGCCTCCTGGTTTATGGCTCCGGCATGCAGCTTCTGCACCATTTGCAGGGCCAGGCCCCTGTCCTGTCCATTAACCCCTCTGTCTCATCATATTTGGCCGTACGGGTATTCACTGACTTCTCTACACCCCAAGGGTTCTTCTCCGTCTCTACCGGTCAGTTCTCTCTCTCCCAAGGGCGAGCGTGGTGGTGTAGCTTCAACCCTCGGGAGTCGGCACCACACCGCCTATACAATCCCGACTACCACTCCTCATCAGTCGATGTTACTCTTCCGGTCTCCTACTACTGACTCCTCTGTCTAACACTGTCCTGTCCCCCTTTCGTGGCCTGGGTCCTCCCTCAAGGTCCACCCATTATCCCAGGGGCCTGTCACTGTGTGTGTGTTGTGTTTTGGGCTCGACTGCACCATCCCAGCACCTGAAGGACAAGGGTACTACACTCCCTAACCGCAGAAGTGCAGTACCTCTGGTGGCGGCTCACCCGGTGGGGCGCTACATAGATATTTGTGCAAATTTATTAAAAAACAAAAACTGAAATATCACATGGTGATAAGTATTCAGACCCTTTGCTCCGTATTGAGTACAGTCATGGCCAAAAGTTTTGAGAATGACACCAAAATTATATTTTCACATGATCTGCTGCCCTCTAGTTTTTATTTGTGTTTGTCTGATGTTTATATCACATACAGAAATATAATTGCAATCATATTATGAGTACCAAAAGGTTATTGACAGTTAGAATGAGTTAATGCAGCAAGTCAATATTTGCAGTGTTGACCCTTCTTCTTCAGGACCTCTGCAATTCTCCCTGGCATGCTCTCAATCAACTTCTGGACCAAATCCTGACTGATAGCAGTCCATTCTTGCATAATCAATGCTTGCATTTTGCCAGAATTTGTTGGTTTTTGTTTGTCCACCCGTCTCTTGATGATTGACCACAAGTTCTCAATGGGATTAAGATCTGGGGAGTTTCCAGGCCATGGACCCAAAATCTCTATGTTTTGTTCCCTGAGTCATTTAGTTATCACCTTTGCTTTATGGCAAGGTGCTCCATCATGCTGGAAAAGGCATTGTTGGGCGCCAAACTGCTCTTGGACGGTTGGGAGAAGTTGCTCTTGGAGGACATTCTGGTACCGTTCTTTATTCATCGCTGTGTTTTTAGGCAAGACTGAGAGAGCCAATTCCCTTGGCTGAGAAGCAACCCCACACATGAATGGTTTCAGGATGCTTTACAGTTGGCATGAGACAAGACTGGTGGTAGCGCTCACCTCTTCTTCTCCGAATAAGCTGCTTTCCAGATATCCCAAACAATAGAAAAGGAGATTCATCAGAGAAAATGACTTTACCCCAGTCCTCAGCAGTCCACTTCCTGTACCTTTTGCAGAATATCAGTCGGTCGCTGATGTTTTTTCTGGAGAGAAGTGGCTTCTTTGCTGCCCTCCTTGAAACCAGGCCTTGCTCAAAGAGTCTCCGCCTCACAGTGCATGCAGAAGCACTCACACCAGCCTGCTGCCATTCCTGAGCAAGCTCGGCACTGCTGGTAGTCCGATCCCGCAGCTGAAACAGTTTTAAGATACGGTCCTGGCGCTTGCTGGTCTTTCTTGGGTGCCCTGGAGCCTTTTTGACAACAATGGAAGCTCTCTCCTTGAAGTTCTTGATGATGTGATGGATTGTTGACTGAGGTGCAATCTTTCTAGCTGCGATACTCTTCCCTGTTAGGCCATTTTTGTGCAGTGCAATGATGGCTGCACGTGTTTCTTTAGAGATAACCATGGTTAACTGAAGAGAAACAATGATACCAAGCACCAGCCTCTTTTTAAAGTGTCCAGTGGTGTCATTCTTACTTAATCATGACTGATTGTTCACCAGCCCTGTCCTCATCAACACCCACAGCTGTGTTAATGGAACAATCACTAAAACGATGTTAGCTGCTCCTTTTAAGGCAGGACTGCAATGATGTTGAAATGTGTTTTGGTGGTTAAACTTCATTTTCTAGGCAAATATTGACTTTGCAAGTAATTGCTCTTAAGCTGATCACTCTTTATGACATTCTTGAGTATATGCAAATTGCCATTAGAAAAACTGAAGCAGTAGACTTTGTTAAAATTAATATTTGTATAATTCTCAAAACTTTTGGCCATGACTGTAGAAGTACCCTTTTGAGCAAGTACAGCCATGAATTTTCTTGGGAATGATACAACATGTTTTTCCCACCTGGATTTGGTGATCCTCTGACATTCTTCCTTGCAGATCCTCTCCACTTCCATCAGGTTGGATGGTGAATGTTGGTGGACAGCCATTTTTAGGTCTCTCTAGAGATCCTCAATTGGGTTTAGGTCAGGCTCTGGCTGGGTCAGTCAAGAATGGTCACAGAGTTGTTCTAAAGCCACTGCTTTGTTATTTTAGCAGCGTGCTTAGGGTCATTGTCTTGTTGGAAGGTGAACCTTTGGCCAAGTCTGAGGTCCAGAGCACTCTGGAAGAGGTTTTTATCCAGGATATCTCTGTACTTGGCCGCATTCATGTTTCCTTCAATTGCAACCAGTCTTTCTGTCCCTGAAGCTGAATAACACCCCTTAGCATGATGCTGCCACCACCATGTTTCACTGTTGGGATTGTATTGGGCAGGTGATGAGCAGTGCCTGGTTTTATCCTTACATACCACTTAGAATTATCACCACAAAGTTTATCTTCGTCTCATCAGACCAGAAAATCTTATTTCTCATAGTCTACAAGTACTTCATGTGTTTTTTTGCAAACTCTATGCAGGCTTTCAAAAGTCTTGCACTGAGGAGAGGCTTCCGTTGGACCACTCTGCCAAAAAGGTCTGAGTGGTGAGGGGCTGCAGTGATAGTTGACTTTGTAGAACTTTCTGCTATCTCCCTACTGCATCTCTGGAGCTCAGCCACAGTAGTCTTGGGGTTTTTCTTTACCTCTTTCACCAAGGCTCTTTGCCCACGATTGCTCAGTTTGGCTGGATGGCCAGGTCTAGGAAAACGTCTGGTGGTCCCAAACTTCTGCCATTTAATGATTATGGAGGCCACTGTGCTCATAGGATGCTTGAGTATGGAAGACTTTCTTTTATAACCTTAGCCAAATCTGTGCCTTGCCACAATTCTGTCTCTGAGCTCCTTGGGCAGTTGCTTTGACCTCATGATTCTCATTTGGTCTGACATGCACTGTGAGCTGTGAGGTCTTCTATAGACAGGTGTGTGCCTTTCCAAATCAAGTCCTATCAGTTTAATTAAACATAGCTGGACTCTAATGAAGGAGTAGAACCATTGCAAGGAGGATCACAAGGAAATGGACGGCATATGACTCAAATATGAGTGTCTGACCAAAGGGTCTGAATACTTATGACCATGTGATATTTCAGTTATTCTTTTTCAATTAAATTTGCACAAATATCTACATTTCTGTTTTTTTTTCAATCAAGATGGGGTGCAAAGTTTACATTAATGAGAAAAAAATGAACTTTTTTGAATTTACCAAATGGCTGCAATGAAACAAATAGTGGAAAAGTGAACCACTGTAGTCGGAACAAAGCTAGTGCTTGCTGATCTCCAGGCACTCACTCCTATGTGCTTCAAGTTGAAGCGATACTCTCCAGCTGCTCAGCTAGTTATGCTTCCCTGGATCATAGTGACCATGGAATAGAATAGGTTGGAAATTTGGGACCCACCAGAATTGTTCAACCCCCATATGAAAGCCATCATTATGCCACTGTCTCCTCAATCCTTACACTGAGTTATTTCTCACCGCTTCTTAAATCAGGACAGGATTAACAATGTGAAAAAAGAGACAGAATGACTTATTGTAAAGTTGACCATAAAGCCATCTTTTTAGTACCGGTATATTGATTTTTGTCAACCATTTAGATGTAAAGGCCCAGTTACACGCACAGATAATTGTGCAGAGCTTGTTCGGAGATCTCTGGTTGCAGTGAAATCATGAACACATTGTTCCATTTGTACACAGCCACAAAATGGAACAATGTGTCCATGATTTCACTGCAACCAGAGATCTGTGAACAATCTCTGCACAATTATCTGTGTGTGTAAGTGGGTCTTAACTGTCAAGCTGTAGTGTGTCAGAAGTAGTGATAAGAGAACTTTTCTCGAACATGTTCGCCAGTTTCAAACTTGGCAAGAACATGGCTGATTTGGTAAACGGAAACCCGAGCACTTTCCTCAAATGTCGGTGAACACAGCTAAGTTCTGGAGAAAGTTGGAAATTTAAAATGACACTAAGGGTACCATTACACGTCGCAACATTGCATGCAATTTCACTTGCAATTTGCTGGTTGCAGTGAAATCATGGACACATTGTTCCATTTGTACACGGCAACAAAACAGAACAATGTGTGTCCATGATTTCACTGCAACCAGCAAATTGTGAAAAGTGAAATTGCATGCAATGTTGTGATGTGTTACGGTACCCTAAAACTTTACTTGTTTATTTCGTGCCAAAATGCTTGCCAGAAGCTGTAGTGTCCTCAACCATTGCGTTTACCAATCTCTTTTGTATTTTATGGAGTTGCTGGCTCCTTACTGCAATCTGCACCCTCATTGACCACAGGTGATCTAGGGTCGAGGTGGTGTCTGCCCACTGAGAAGTGGGGGAGCGGACAAGGAGGATAGGGATATCAGCGTAGGACTCATCGGACCTGAAGTCACTTTGTCGCAGTCGGTGAGCAAACAGACATTGGCCAATGTGTGTACCAAGAACTTCAGAAATAAAAAGATAAGATTTTTGAGTTTTTTGAAAAAACGTAAGTTTTTAAACTTTTTTCTCAGGTATATATAGCCTATTAGCACATGTACATCATTGGGAGTAGCTGTGTGCTGCAGAGTACTTTTTTCTAGATAGATAGATAGATAGATAGAAATAGATACATAGATAGATAGAAATAGATACATAGATAGATAGAAATAGATAGATAGATAGATAGATAGAAAGAAATAGATACATAGATAGATAGCCGACGAAAGCCGAGACCCGTGGCCGAAAATAGAACCAAGGGCCCGGCTATAGTTCACTTGAAACACCGCTATTATTCTCTATGGGAAGTGAGGCGCTATTCTGATTGGTCGCCGGCAGCACACAGCGACCAATCAGAATAGCACCTCACTTCCCATAGAGAATAATAGCGGTGTTTCAAGCGAAGTATAGCCGGGCCCTTGGTTCTATTTTCGCCCACGGGTCTCGGCTTTCGTCGGTCATCGCCGGGGCGGGAGACTCGCAATCGCTTCGACTCGAGTGTCGAAGTCGAGTTGACTCGAGACTCGCAATCACTTCGCGGCCATTGCGAGTCTCCCGCCCCGGCGACGACCGACGAAAGCCGAGACCCGTGGCTGAAAATAGAACCAAGGGCCCGGCTATACTTCGCTTGAAAAACCGCTATTATTCTCTATGGGAAGTGAGGCGCTATTTTGATTGATCGCTGTGTGCTGGCGGCGACCAATCAGAATAGCGCCTCACTTCCCATAGAGATAGAATGGACGAAAAATCGTCTATTCTATCTCTATGGGAAGTGAGGCGCTATTCTGATTGGTCGCTGTGTGCTGCCGGCGACCAATCAAAATCGCGCCTCACTTTCAGCGGTAAATTTGAAACCAAAAGTCGTCCATTCTATCTCTATGGGAAGTGAGGCGCTATTGTGTTTGGTCGCTGTGTGCTGCCGGCGACCAATCAGAATAGCGCCTCACTTCCCATAGAGATAGAACGGACGAAAAATCGTCCATTCTATCTCTATGGGAGGTGAGGCGCTATTCTGATTGGTCGGCGGCAGCACACAGCGATCAATCAGAATAGCGCCTCACTTCCCATAGAGATAGAATGAACGAAAAATCGTCCATTCTATCTCTATGGGAAGTGAGGCGCTATTCTGATTGGTCGCCGGCAGCACACAGCGACCAATCAGAATAGCGCCTCACTTCCCATAGAGATAGAATGGACGACTTTGAGTTTCAAATTTCGCGCTTAAGTGAGGCGCTATGCTGATTGGTCGGCGCAGCACACAGCGACCAATCAGAATAGCGCCTCACTTCCCTTAGAGAATAATAGCGGTGTTTGGCGGAATTTATGTCCGGGCCCCTGGTTCTATTTTCGGCCACGGGGCTCGGCTGTGGTCGGTAGTTCTGTTTTGTGTTTTTTTGATAAATTTGATTTAATTTTAATTATGTTGGTGGGCTCTGTTGGTGGCTTTGTTCGCAGGGCAAGGGCTCGAACAGAGCCCCAGAGAAAGTGCCGACCCACGCGAACAAAGCCACGGAAGTAGCGCCAGACACGACGGAAGTGGCCTACGGCAATTATATAATAGATATTCATTATCATTCAACAAAGCATGGTGGCCGCTAACCATAGCTGGAAACATGCTTACCTAAGCTGTCATCAGGAGACCTAATGAGTCACCGCTCTTACCGGACTGGAGCTGGCGGCTCATACATTCAATGTTTGGAGGCTGCGGGGACAGGACGCTCTGTTATTCAGTGCAGTCTCCAATCAAGAAGACGTTGCAGAGGACAGAGGTATGAGGGAGTAATAAATATGGAGTACAGATACGTATTTGTGGTTTTACTTCTAATAAAATGTTTTCTCTATATATTTTATTTTCTTTACTATTTACTTGAAATTCTTATTGGCTGGGTCTAACATTGGGCCGACATTAAAAATTTCGGGCTTAATGCCAGCTGGCAATTTAACCTGGCATTAACCCCTTATTACCTAGTTTGCCATCACTACATGGCAACTGGAAGAGCCAGGTAAAGTTCCAGCAATTGGTGCTTCTTATGAATACGCCAATTTCTGGGGTGGTTGAAGGCTGCTATTCTATAGCATGTGGGGCCAAAAACGCTGGTCCCTCACCCAGTTGAGAATTCCAGCCCTCAGCTGCTTAGTTTTACCTTGGCTGACAATTAAAAATAGGACAAAGCCCTCCAAATTTTTTTTGCCAGCCAAGGTAGAACTAGGCAGCTGAGGGTGGCAGCAAACAGCCGTCTGCTTTATCTGTAGTGAGACGGAAAAAACAGTGGAGCCCTACGCATTTTTTCCATTATTTATTTTTTAAGCACTATGATGCCAGGTTTATAATAATAATATTTATTAATTCCATAGCACTTTACATACATTTGCAACATGGTCCTCATTGCCATTCACAACCTAAACATCCTATCAGTATTTCTTTCAAGTGTCGGAGGAAAACAGAGAACCCAGAGGAAACCCATGCAAATATAGGGAGAACATACAAACTCCTTGCAGATTTTGTCCTTGGTGGGAATCAAACCCAAGATCTCAGTACTGCAAGGCTGCAGTGCTAACCACTGACCCATCATGCCACCAAGATTGGGTGCTATACACTAATGTGTATGACAACCAAGCACAGACACCATCCAGATTGTGAAAATGCAGTCTGATTGCAACAGCCAATCACAAATGCTCTCCCAGAGCATGAATAAATAATTAAAGAAAAAATTGTCATGGGTTTTGCGTATTTTTGTTTACCAGCCAAGATAACCCAGGCAGCTGGGGGCTGTAATTCACAGCGCGGTAAGGCCCAAGCGTTCTGGGCCCCCCACACTGAAAATTGCAGCGAGCAGCTGTCCCAGAATTGGTGCTTCCATGAGAGACATCAAAACTGGCACTTACCCCACTCTTCCAGCTGCCGTTTATCGGTGGCAGACTGGGAAATAAAGGGGTTGATGTCAGTTTTTTTTGGCAGCTGACATCAAATAATAAATAATTTATTGCATACAAAATTTATAGAGACACCTCATTATCCACTATATTAGCTCCCACCAAGTTCTTCATTATAATCCTGTAATTACTGTAATCCTGTGGTGGAAATGGTGGGATGGTGTGATGTGTCACACAGCCGCCATCTTATGTGAGCATATGTGCTCTCTAGGGGTCAGTGGGCTGTGCGGGAGTGAGCAAGGAGTATGCTGCAAGGGTGGGTGGGCTGTGCAGGGGTGAGTAAGGAGTATGCTGCATGGTTGAGTGGGCTGTGTGGGGGTAAGCGGGGAGCATACTGCAGGGTTGAGTGGGCTGTGTGGGGGTGAGCAAGGAGTGTGCTACAAGGTGGAGTGGGCTGTGCAGAGGTAAGCAGCGAATGTTTGGGCTGTGAGCAGGGAGTATGTGGGTTGTGCAGGGAGTGTGCTGCAGAGGTGAGTGGGCTGTGAGGGTGTGAGCAGTGAAAGTGCTGTAGGGGTGAGTAGGATGTCCAGGGATGAGCAAGAAGCATGCTGCAAGGGTGAGTGGGCTGTGCAGGAGTGAGCAGGAAGCATGCTGCAGGGGTGAGTAGGCAGTGCGTGGGTGTGCGGAGAGCACTCTGCAGGGTTAGTGGTCTGTGCAGGGGTGAGTAGGTTGTGTAGAGGTGAGTGAGGAGTGTGCTGCAGGGGTGAGTGGGCTTTGCAGGGGTGGACAGAGAGCATGTGGGCTGCGAGTGGGGAGCGTGTGGGCTGTGCAGGGAATGTGCTGCAGAGGTGAGTGGGTTGGGAGGGGGTGAGTGGATTGAGTGCTGCAGGGTTGAGTAGGCAGTGCGGGGGTGAGCGGGAAGCATTCTACAATGGTGAGTGGGCTATGCAGGGGTGAGCAGAAGCATGTTGCAGGGGTGAGTGGGCAGTGTGAGGGTGATCAGGAAGCGTGCTGCAGGGGTGAGTGGGCTGTGTGGGGGTGAGTGAGGAGTATACTGCAGGGGTGAGTGGGCTGTGCAGGGGTGGGCAGCGAGAATGTGAGCTGTAAGTGGGCAGCGTGTGGGCTGTGCAGGGAATGTGCTGCAGAGGTGAGTGGGCTGTGAGGGGTGAGTGGAGAGAGTGCTGCAGGGTTGAGTAGGCTGTGCGGGGGTGAGCGGGAAGCATGCTACAATGGTGAGTGGGCTATGCAGGGGTGAGCAGGAAACATGCTGCAAGGGTGAGTGGGCTGTGCGAGGGTGAGCAGGGAGCATGCTGCAGGGGTGAGTGGGCTGTACAGGGGTGAGTGAGCTGCGTGGGGGTGAGCTAGGAGTATGCTGCAGGGGTGAGTGGGCTGTGCAGGGGTGGGAAGCAAGCATGTGGGCAGTAAGTGGGCAGCGTGTGGGCGGTGCAGGGAGTGTGCTGCAGAGGTGAGTTGGCTGTTAAGGGGTAAGCAGAGAGAGTGCTGCAGGGTTGAAAGGCCTTGCGGGTGTGAGTGGGAAGTCCACTACAAAGGTGAGTGGGCTGTGCAGGAGTGAGCAGGAAGCATGCTGCACGGGTGAGTGGGCTGTTCATGGGTTACCAGGGAGCGTGTTGCAGAAGTGCATTTGCAGTGTGGGGGTGAGTGTGCTGCAGGGGTGAGGGGGCTGTGCAGAGGTGACCATAGAGCGTGTGGGTTGTGCAGGTTGAGCAGAGGCTGTGTGGGGTGAGCAGGGGGTGTGAAGAAAGAGTGGCTGAACGGGGCTGAGTGGGCTGTGGAGGGTGAGTAAGGACTGTGCAAGGTGAGCGGGGACTTTTTAAGGTGAGCAGGGGGCTATGCGGGGTGAGTGGGGGATGTGCAGGGTGAGCTACGTACTGTATCTGCCGATATCCAGGGTCCTGAAAGCTTTAACATTAGGTCTATGGCAGTGCGCTGCCCATAGAACTAATTTAAAGCTTTCAGGACCCTGGGTAGCGGCTCTTACAGTATGTACATTACATACTGTATCTCCTCCACAGTGAGGAGTCACGGGTTTCATTCATAAAATTGTAAATGCCGACAATAGCCGGCTATACTATAATTCCACATATTAACCCCTCACATGCCCACCTGTGTGGACAGCATGTCTCTAGGGAGGGTGGCCACCCCTAGAGACATGTTGCCCACATCTATTATTAACATCTAACCCTTTGTTCATTCCTGCGGCAGCAGGGATGAACAAAGTATACGGCTGCCGCAGGCATTCACAAGTGCCTTGCGGCAGCCTCATGGGCTCCAATGGGAGCCTATTATATCAATCCTGCTGCAGATTGCAAACCGCTCTGAAAACTGCAGCCTGAATGATTTTTCACGCAGGCTGCAAATCCGGATGCGGTAACCGGATTGCATGTAGTGAAATTCAGTTTACATAATGGGCTCCTATGGGCTATGGTTCCTGATCCGGTTTTGAGCTTTTTAACAGCACAAAACCGGATCAGGATATGAATTTTTAAACGCAAATGTGACCCTAGCCTAGCGTTCTGGGAAGCAGCAACATCGTTCAGTGTAACACCTTTTTGAACAATGTCGTTCAGAATTCTCCTATTCCTGTCGCTTTTTAACATCGTTCAATCGTTCTTCTCCAAGATGCTGGCGCGTTGCCAAATTTAAGATCATTAACGATGTCCTTGCGTGTGACAACGCACAAACAATGTCGAAAGGATTGTGGTCACGTGACATAGCTAACGATATCGTTCACCTATATCCTAGCGTGTGACGGTACCTTAAGGATCCATTAAAACCATCAGTTTTTCAAGAATTCTAAGACTAGGGTCACACTGGGTGCTGCACCTGTGGCAGCCGGATTCCGTTACAGCAGAGCTCAGCCTGCTGTAACCGCCAGCGGTAATGTCGGGAACTTCAGGCGAACCCCATCCTTAGTTACCCAATGTGTACCATAGTTTTTGAGCCTCCCGTGCAGCTATGCATTTTTTTGAATTTACCATTTTATGCCAAAAAATGCTAGCAACAACTGATCCGTTTTTTTACTGCACCAAAAAAACGGAACTGTTTCCCATAGGGCCCCATGTTAAAAAAAGGATCCGTTTTTTTTACTGCACCCAAAAACATTGCTTGCAGCATTTTTTGGGTTCAGTAAAAAAACAAATAGCTTTTGACAATGTTTTTGACAATGCAGTCACACTTGATCCCAGGATCCGTCTATAGCATCAGTTTTTGGACTTTGAAAAATAAAGTTAAAAAAACTGATGCCAATAACAGATCCAGGGCTTATGTGTGACCAGGCCCCGCACCGTCCATTGGACAGTGTGAGCCCTATGTCTCAGGTGGCAAGCAGGCAGGGGGAGTGGCTTTGTTGAAGGGGCGGCGCCTGCACCACACAGCAGCTTCCTGTGTTAAGTGCGCCGCCAGCTGCAGCATGGGGTAAGTCGCACAGACTCTCCACAGACTCTCCCTCTGCAGCCCACCAATGCTCCCCCCCTCCTCACCCGAGCCACTAGCATTTCCCCCCTCCTCACCCGTGGCCACTAGCACCCCCCCACCTGCTCCTCACCCATGGCCACTAGCACACACACCCCCACCTCAATCAGCAGCATTATACATATCAGTCTATGTTGATGCAGGCACACTGCTTCCATGTCCCGCTCAATAACTTCTGTATGCATGTAGCTCTGTCTCCAACAACCAGTCATGGATGCCCATTCTGAGACAACATCTGCGATTGACTGTTGCGGCCATACCCATTTTGCCACTGTCTTTGATTAAACTGACGACTTCCCTGTTGATGTCATTGAAATCAGGTGACCCTGCTGTCAGATCATGATTTGCAACCTGGCACAGTGGTCACTTGAGTTCACTGACAGCGGAGATGCCCTCAGTGATATCACCGCTCTGCTACATCTGCTCACCGCACATCCGGCTGTCAGTGTCTGAGTGCTGGTGAGCTGCAGATAGAACAGAGTCACCAGACGTTGCAGGATCTTGCTGGATTGCACTGGAGGGGCTTTTGCGGCACTAATAAATTGAAGAATGAGGAAGTGTGCTTTTTATTTATAATAAAAACTTTTTAAAAGTGTCTATTTTTTTTAACTATTTCAGGTATTGGTAATGGGAGGTATATTGGAGATACCACTAAAAAACTAATGTCAGGGCTTGATGCCAGCTGAGAAATCTCTGCTGACATTAACCTCTTATAACCCACCACACAAGGGCAGCTGGAAGAGCCAGGTATAGCACCAGATTTGGCGCATCTCATAGAGGGCATACCTGGCAGTGAACTCAGGTGACCCCTGTGCCGGATTGCAGCACAGGATCCAACAGTGGGGTCACCTGATTTCAATGAGATCAACAAGGAAGTCCTCAGTTAAACCACAGACAACGGCACAATGGGTATGGCCGCAACAGCCAATCACAGATGCTGTCACAGAGTGGGCATTTGTGGTTGGCTGTCGGAGGCATACAGAAGAAGTTAAGGAGCAGGGCCCGGATGCAGTGTGCTGCAGCAAAGGAAACTGATAAGTATAATGCTCCTAATTTAATCACTTTTTTCTTACTTTTACAGCCATTCCTGGCCGGACCCAGCACTGCACAATAACACGGACTTCTCAGGGACGTCCATGTTCAGAGTGCTTACCCGAACAGTAGGTGTTTGGTACAGACCCCAAACATTAGTCTATATGCCCACTTGACAATAGTGATGCATTTTTCAGCTGCACAAACACAGCTGTCTAACAAAAAAGCAGCAAAAATATAATGCACTTGTGCTGCGTTTGTGCACATTATAATCACAGCACAAATAAGGGGATACACACAGACAGACACACACACTTTATCAACCTCCCCAGTGATCCCATGGTGAGTTACGGTGAATTCTTCCTTCTGGGCATCAGCAGAACCTGGTGGTATGGTACTTCCAGGACCTTGCACCATGTGACTCAGCCTGTGTCACATGGGCAGGTCCTGTAAGTCACCTCATGCAGGTTCTGCCAATGCATGGATTGAAGAAATCACTGGAGCTCACAGTAGGATCGCCAGAGAGGGTGACTATTGGAGCATTTTTGCTCTGAAAATCACAGTACAAAACCCATGAGAAATGAATTGTATGAATACCAATCCATTAGTGATGCTTTTTTAGGGGTGTTAGAATGGAGTCATTGGGGAAAAGAAGCCCAAAAATGGGCATGTTAATTGACATGCTAGTGTGGCTGGTCTGGCCACCACCGGGAGTACTGCACTCCTCCATTATCAGGAGAGTAGTGCTCCTGTTCTCTGGAGTTGGGATGGTGAAATCGAGACCCCACACCGCAACACACACGTAGAACCAGGGAGGGTGGGCTCAGTCTTAGAGAGGGGGTCACAGGGTAGAATGTAGAGAGAGTCGAGAGGAAGACAGCAAAGTAGTAGGAAGTCGGAGTGGAAGTTGAATGGTGGTAGATCCCAGGAAATCCTCTAGGTAATTATATATATATATATATATATATATATAGTGTTGGCCAAAAGTATTGACACCCCTGCAATTCTGTCAGATAATACTCAGTTTCTTCCTGAAAATGATTGCAATCACAAATTCTCTGGTATTATTATCTTTATTTAATTTCTTCAATGAAAAAACAACACAAAAATAATTGTCCTAAAGCCAAATTGGATATAGTTCCACACCAAACATAAAAAAGGGGTGGACAAAAGTATTGGCACTGTTAGAAAAATCATGTGATGCTTCTCTAATTTGTGTAATTAGCAGCACCTGTAACTTACCTGTGGTACCTAACAGGTGTTTGCCATAACTAAATCACACTTGCAGCCAGTTGACATGGATTAAACTTGACTCAACCTATGTCCTGTGTCCTTTTTGTACCACATTGAGCATGGAGAAAAGTAAGAAGACCAAAGAACTGTCTGAGGACTTGAGAAACCAAATTGTGAGGAAGCATGAGCAATCTCAAGGCTACAAGTCCATCTCCAAAGAACTGAATGTTCCTGTGTCTACCGTGCGCAGTGTCATCAAGAAGTTTAAAGCCCATGGCACTGTGGCTAATCTCCCTAGATGTGGACAGAAAAGAAAAATTGACAAGAGATTTCAACGAAAGATTGTGTGGAAGGTGGATAAAGAACCTCGACTAACATCCAAACAAGTTCAAGCTGCCCTGCAGTCCGAGGGTACAACAGTGTCAACCCGTACTATCCGTTGGCGTCTGAATGAAAAGGGACTGTATGGTAGGATACCCAGGAAGACCCCACTTCTTACCCCGAGACATAAAAAAGCCAGGCTGGAGTTTGCCAAAACTTACCTGAGAAAGCCTAAAACATTTTGGAAGAATGTTCTCTCTTTTTGGGCAAAGGCATCAACATAGAGTTTACAGGAGAAAAAAAGAGGCATTCAAAGAAAAGAACACGGTCCCTATAGTCAAACATGGTGGAGGTTCCCTGATGTTTTGCTTTGCTGCCTCTGGCACTGGACTGCTTGACTGTGTGCATGGTATTATGAAGTCTGAAGACTACCAACAAATTTTGCAGCATAATGTAGGGCCCAGTATGAGAAAGCTGTGTCTCCCTCAGAGGTCATGGGTCTTCCAGCAGGACAATGACTCAAAACACACTTCAAAAAGCACTAGAAAATGGTTTGAGAGAAAGCACTGGAGACATCTAAGGCGGCCAGCAATGAGTCCAGACCTGAATCCCATAGAACACCTGTGGAGAGATCTAAAAATGGCAGTTTGGAGAAGGCACCCTTCAAATATCAGGGACCTGGAGCAGTTTGCCAAAGAAGAATGATCTAAAATTCCAGCAGAGCATTGTAAGAAACTCATTGATGGTTAGCGGAAGCGGTTGATCGCAGTTATTTTGGCTAAAGGTTGTGCAACCAAGTATTAGGCTGAGGGTGCCAATACTTTTGTCTGGCCCATTTTTGGAGTTGTGTGAAATGATCAATGTTTTGCTCTTTGCTTCTTTCTCTTGTGTTTTTTCATTGAAGGCAAATTAAATGAAGATAATAATACCAAAGAATTTGTGATTGCAATCATTTTCAGGAAGAAACTGAGTATTATCTGACAGAATTGCAGGGGTGTCAATACTTTAGGGCAACACTGTATATATGTATATATATATATATATATATATATATATATATATATATACATATATACATACATACATACATACATACATACATATATATATATATATATATATATATATATATATATATACACACATTGCTGATTGCTGTGCAAATTAATTGAGAAAGGGCAAGTCTTTACTTGTTTTTCTTGCATTAGTTTTACTATTTCTGATAAGTGTTTTATCAGTTCTTGGTGTTGTTTTCCTTTTTCTTCCACATTTCCCTTTTAGTTTTGGAGAAAATGATCCAGTTTCATTGTGTGTGCGAATTGTTCTTGAAACAGTAGGTTTTCCAATACCATTGGTGAAAGCAATTTCTCTTACAGTCAGACTTGTATGTTCATTAAGAGTAACAATTCTAGACCTCTTCCGTGGAGTTACATCCATTTTTACAGGCATGAATCACACTGAGAGAAAAAGTACACTAAACCACTCCTCACAGAAACAAGCTCTCAACTGAAGCTGAGGGGACAGCTAGCTGTTATTTTCTGACTAAAACCATTCAAACCACATTTTGTTACTGAAGGTTGTACACTCACACCTGTTCAAAGCAGTTAAAACTGGTTCGAATCACTGACTGGTAACCCCAACTTACGATTTTACTTAAAAAATGCTTTGTCCCAATTAATTTGCACAGCACTATATATATATATATATATATATATATATATATATATATATATATATACATAAAGCCCCCATGTGTTCCTCCATTCCTCCATTTCACATTGCTCTCCCCCTATAAGCAGTCCCCCTTTCCCATACTACTCTCCCTCCATATGTGGCCCCTGTTCACCATACAGCTTCTTCCCTCATATGCGGCCTGGGCCCCCCTTTTCTATGCTGCTTCTCCTCCCATATGCGGCCCCTTTTTTCCATACAGCTTCTCCTCCGATATGCAGCACAGAGCCCTCCTGTTCCATACTGCTTTCCCCCTATATGCAGCACAGGGCCCCCCTGTTCCATACTGCTTCTCCCCTACATGTGGCCTGGGCCCCGCTTTTCCATGCTGCTCTCCCCCCATATGTAGCCCGAGCCCCCCTTTTTCATACTGCTTCTTCCCTATATGAGGCCCGGGGTCCCCCTGTTCCATTCTGCTCTCCCCCCACACCCCCATGCAGCCCCCAGTCCTAATCTGCTCTCCCCCACACCCTCATGTGGCCCCAGCAGGCAGACTGCACTCTCACCTGCTCCAGGATGCCAGTAGTCTGATGAGTCAGAGGGGAGTGAAAGGCTCCCAGCAGCTTTGCAGCATCAGCGCTGCCACTTTCAG
This sequence comes from Allobates femoralis, assembly GCA_033576535.1. Taxonomy (NCBI): domain Eukaryota; kingdom Metazoa; phylum Chordata; class Amphibia; order Anura; family Aromobatidae; genus Allobates; species Allobates femoralis. The sequence goes on along the minus strand of JARQOC010000130.1, from coordinate 87,840 downwards.
GTCAGGGGAGCTCAGCTGCTCTGGGCTTTAAGCTGCAGCATGGAGGAGGATCACTGCAGTGAGTGTTCCACTGCCACCGTGCCGACACTGGACCCTAGCCACATCCAGTGCTGGTGCACCCCCCCCACACCAGCTGCCTTGCTGGAGCCTCCACATGGCTAATTTACATTGTATGCAAATTAGCCATGTGGACAGCGCTGTAGACACACTGAGCTGAGAGGCCCCTCCTCACAGCTGGCTGCCTGTCCCTGATGGTGAGTGGGCCCGCCAGCTCAGCACAGGGGGTGCTTAGCCTTACTCTTCTGGTTCACCTATCACTACCAGAGAGTATCAAAGACAAAACAGATGGATTTAAAACATGACACAGCAAACAGAAACAAAACCACAGCATGAAAAATTCAATAAAAACACATGTAGAAAAATGCACACAAAAACACAATGAAAAAATGTAATTTAATTTACTTAATTGGTACAGAAATGCTGCAGAAAATCTGCAACATTAAAAACTCACCAAAACTAATCGTCATTGTGGAAACGTGACCTAAGGCTACCTTCTGGTAGACGAAAGGGTGAAACTCCCAACTACGTTCACAGCATAAATTGACATCCTGTGGATCTTAATTATGCATCTACTTATATAATCCGCAGTTGGGAATTCGGGCACTGTAGCCGAATCCCAACATGCTTTGCTGGACTGCGAGTGATGACGCGCAGCGTCATCACGAGCCGCAGACCCGCACTACTGTAAAAAAAAATAAAAAAAAAGTTAATGCTCACCTCTCCCCGAGCCCCCGCCGTCTCCTGCCGTCTTCCTCTAAGCTTCTGGTGGCTCCCGCAGGCTCCGAGTGTCTGCAGAGCTCTTCTACTGCAGTTCAAGGACCTGTGGTGATGTCACAGTCACGTGACACCAGGTTACTCCATGGTAACCTGGTGTCACGTGACTGTGACATCACCGCAGGTCCTGAACTGCACTAGAACAGCTCTGCAGGCACTCGGACCACCATCACCCAACGTCTGCCTCAATGACGCGGGCCGCCGTAGCGGACCACGGGAAGATGGCGCCCCCGCTCCACAGCCCGCCCGCCGCTCTCCTACTCCCTCAACCCATGCTCCCGATCACCCCCGCCGCCAGGGCCGCACCGTCCATCGGACAGTGCGAGCCCTCAGGCCCTATCGCCAGCAGCCACGGGGGGAGCGCCAGTACTAAAGACACCGCCGCTACCATCACCCGACGCCTGCCTCAATGACGCGGACCACGGTAAGATGGCGCCCGCCCTGCACTTCCATTATAGCCTACAGCACCGCCGGCCCTGCACACTCTAACCACCCGCCCCCATCGCTCCTCAAGTAATCGTTACAGGGGCGCCGCCCCGCACATCTCCACCCCCACTGCTCCTGCTTAACCCCCCCCCTATCTCCTCACTCCCCACACTGCCCCTCCTCACTCCTCTTACCCCCCCCCCCAGCTCCTCACTCCCCACACTGCCCCTCCTCACTACTCTTACCCCCCTATCTCCTCACTCCCCACACTGCCCCTCCTCACTACTCTTACCCCCCCCTATCTCCTCACTCCCCACACTGCCCCTCCTCACTACTCTTACCCCCCCCCCTATCTCCTCACTCCCCACACTGCCCCTCCTCACTACTCTTACCCCCCCCCCTATCTCCTCACTCCCCACACTGCCCCTCCTCACTACTCTTACCCCCCTATCTCCTCACTCCCCACACTGCCCCTCCTCACTACTCTTACCCCCCCTATCTCCTCACTCCCCACACTGCCCATGCCTACCACCCCTATCACCCACACTGCCCCCCTTTAACCCACACTCACCCACACTGCCCCTGCTTACCCCCCCCATTGACCCACACTGCCCCTGCTCACTCCTCTTACCCCCCTATGCCCTCACTCCCCACACTGCCCCTCCTTACCCCCTACTCACCAACACTGCCCCCACCTTGCATGATGTCACAATGACATCTGCGTTCAGCGCTGTGATTGCCCCGCTTGCGGCCATGTGATATCACATGACCGCGAACGCACCAATCACTGCGCCGAACGCTGATGTCATTCTGACATGCAAGGTCCTATCACAACAATGACTGCTACTCCTCCCTGCAGCGAGCGCTCGCCGGATTGTAAGTATAAGAATTGAGCAGCCTCCTCCATCCTCACAGCCTCCCCATCCTCACAGCCTCCTCCGTCCTCACAGCCTCCTCCGTCCTCACAGCCTCCTCCGTCCTCACAGCCTCCTCCGTCCTCACAGCCTCCTCCGTCCTCAGCCGCACTACCTGACACCGCTGCCATCCTGCAAACCGTCGGCCCCGCTTCATCGCCACCGGCCTCGCCGCCTCCGCCAGGTCCACGCAGCCGGGATGCCGCCGGTGGCTTCCGCCCCTCGACGCTCTCTCACCACTGGGGCCTCAGTGTCCCCATGCTGGTGGAGTAGTGGTGTAGGGGCTGTATGCGGGTGCCGGAAGCCAGTGACGTCGTCCTGTGGGCGGCGGCCGCCAATGGGAGTCAGCAGACCGTCTCAGGCTTTGCAGGCTCCGCTCACTCCCATTGCCCGCCGCCGCCCCTGCAAGCGGATTGGGCGCTGTTGTACACACATGACGCCCATCCCATTGGCCAGGACTCGCCGTCCTGGACCAATCCGATGCCCGTCCTCCGTTTACCCCACACCGCCCAATCCCCTCCTTCCCCTCAGGCCACATGTGTGACCTGAGAGGAGGGACTGATCCCTCTCTGCAGCACTCAACCCGCCGCTGAGGACAATGGCGTGTAACTGGGGCTGTGATCTGCCCCAGCACGCAGCCACGTCCTGCCGCCGAGCGGTGATGTCCCCCCTCCAGCCGCACCTCTCCTCGCCCCTCCACTACCACCTCTCCTCGCCCCTCCAGCCGCAGCTCTCCTCGCCCCTCCAGCCGCAGCTCTCCTCACCCCTCCAGCCGCAGCTCTCTTCACCCCTCCACTACCACCTCCCTTCACCCCTCCACCCTCTGCTCGCCTCACCCCTCAAGCCACCCGCCACGTCATACTCTGCCACCCACAGAGCCGCCTCTATACTCTGCCACCCACAGAGCCGCCTCTATACTCTGCCACCCACAGAGCCGCCTCTATACTCTGCCACCCACAGAGCCGCCTCTATACTCTGCCACCCACAGAGCCGCCTCTATACTCTGCTCCCCATTCACCCGCCTGTTCACACACAATTCATTTCACCGCGCTCCCGATGCAATTGCATCGGGCCTTTTTACTAGTTTGTTATATTTCACAGTATGTACATAAGATTTCTTATAGCCGCATGTGCTTTGGTGGCACTATAAAATGCAGCAGGTTTTCCACATGCTAATGATCCGCCTACTGGGGCCATGGGGTACTCGGAACCAAGCCCTGTCATCATCATCTGGGGCTGCAGGATTTCACAGTGTCGTAACCCACCTCTGTGGTCCCGGGCGGTCAATAAAAGGGGGAGAAAAGTTTTTAGGAATAGATCATGATATCACCAATGGTTTGCAGTTATGGGTAGCCGCTACTGCAATTGGGAACTCTGGGGATGATGGGGGTTGACAGCAGGGATGTTGAGCCCTCCACGGATAGGGCTGGCCCCAGGACAACCGTATAGAACGTGTAGGTTTAGTGCACAGTTCTCAGTACCCTCAGGCAGCCTCCTGCTGCTGGCTAGCAGAATCAGTCTACCATCTCTCAGGTGGCAATCTGCCACTGTTCAGAGCTTCAACCGGGTTTACTCTCAGCTCGTCAGTTGTTACAACACATACAGTTCAGTACAACAGCGGCTCCGGTGTGGTCTTAGCAGCTGGGACGGCTCATCTGCGACACTCGCTCTCATGTTCCTTTTAGTCTATTTCACACAGTAGCTACGTCCCATCGGTCACGGGCTTTCAGGGGGCAACCCTCCAGATCACCTAGCCCTAGTTCAACAGCCTTCCTTTCACTGTGCCGGAGGTTGAGTCTCGGGACATAAAAATCCCACACCCCACCAGAGTTCGTGGTTGGGGCATAAAGCTACCTGGCCACTTCAGCAGAGCCAACACTCTGGTTCCGGCCCAGTCCCTCAGTGTCCCAACTAACTCGGACACACCTTGGACCCCCTCTGTCTTTCCTTGGTTCTCAGCCTGGGACCCAGGCTAGCCATGCAGTGGCACAGGTTGCCAGGTCTGGGTTCTCTCAACCTGGTTCCTCTGACTTCTTGGCTGACAGGTCTCCTACTCCAAACTAAAACTTCTCATAAAACGCAAACTTGTTGTTTTGTGTGTCCTTTTTGTTCTGGTCTTCCCACCCCTAACTGGGTTCTGTCCTAACTCTCCACCCTCCACCTGGCTCCTCCCACTATCCCGTTGCTAGACATAGGGCTGCTTTACACACCAACATCTGTGACCAACTTCTGAACAGATCTCTGGTTGCAGTGAAATCATGGACACATTGTTCCATTTTGTGGCTGTGTACAAATGGAACAATGTGTCCATGATTTCACTGCAACCAGAGATCTGTTCAGAAGTTGGTCACAGAAGTTGGTGTGTGTAAAGTGGCCCATAGAGTAACTGAGACTTGGGATCGGGGGATATGTTGGGTGTGTGTGTGCGGTGACTGATTTACCAATCCCAGCAGCTGCGCTCTCTTCTGGCGATCAGTGCGCAGGGGCCCACACTAATACATAGCAAAAAATGTAAAGTGTGTTAATACTGAAGAAACCTAATCTAAGGAAAAGAAACAGACGTAGGAATTAGCAGCTCTCTTCTGTTAATCCAAATTTTGCAACTTTTGTCAATTTACCTTTATTTTCTGTTCCAGATTTTTTTCTGCCATTTGCTGTTTTTTTTTCTTTAACTTACTTTTTTGCTAATGTTTCTTTTTCCTTTTCTTGTTATATCTTTAAACCATTTAAATCCTTTTTCCTGTTGCCTTTTTCATATATTTTCATTCTTTAACTTTCCTCTTCTTTTCCTACAATTAATTTTCTCCTTTTTCATATATTTTCTTTAATTCACCTATTCTCACCTTGTCTATTCCTATATATAACAATGCTCCATACAAAAAAAGAGCAGAAAAAGAAATGCTTCATTTTCATGTCAAAGGGACAAGCAGTTAAATGGATTAAATCAGCCAAAGAAGCCGTGTGATACATAAGAGGGCAACCAGACGACAGATGATCATCGGGGAGACAATGAGTGGCTAATGAGTAACAAGGCAATAATTATATAGGTCTCTGTGTGCATGCTGAAAAAGACCATGTTTCCTGGATTTGCATTCAGCCCTTAGTTGGGTAACCTGTTAGTCATTTGGCCCAGTGGGTGGCTATGGCGGCAGCGAGTGTGAGAGCCATTCATAAATATCTGTCCAGCCATCCTGACTCAGCGGAGAGCCGGGAACTGGCAGCCTTTCCATGTGGTGATGCTGTTGCATTGTGTGTCACTCAACCAATGTAACACATAATATGATATAACAGACGAGTGAGTTTCTTAAATTATTTTGGTTATGTTTAGGATGATGGTAATAAAAGGGGGAGGGATAAAAACTCTACACACCATCCCTGATTTTGAGAGGGACCTTGGTTTAATATTTTCTAGGGTTTATCAGAGGAGTGTATAAATAGCAGTTTCTTAATATTAGCAGAATCCTCCCTATACACAAACCCTATTGGAAATTGGAAATTTACTGTGTCTTCAGTTTTCACCGAGATAAACTGGAAAGTCAATTACTGACTATGGGGAAGACCAATACATCACATGTCCCAACACAGCCTCCACTGTCTACAACTCAAAGAACAAGGAACAGAGACCACAGCAATTGGCATATGACTACTCATCATTCTGTTGTTGACATCGACAGAAACTCAATTAAACCCTTTTTAGGTACATATATCCATATGAAGGAAGCTCACGTCAGTGCACAGGACAAAAATCATCCACCAACTGTAAAAGTATCTTTCCTAATATAGTCTATGGTAATTCACTTGGTCATTTTGCTCTGTTAGGCTAGGGTCAAACTAGCATTTTGCCCTGCATTCAGAGGGGTTCCGTTAAAAAGATAGAATTTGTCAGCATTAACGCAGTGTTGCCGGAAAGGTAAGACTCCGTTAACACTGCCAATTCAATCCTATGGATGACGGAACCCCGAGCGCAGTTCAAACGCTGTCATCTAAGTGCCGGAGTTTGAAATCTCACGCTATTTCCAAGCACATCACATGATGTGGAAGCACACATCATGTGATGTATTTGGAAAGAGCGCAAGGTTTCAAATACCCACACTGTCATTCTTGGGTCCTCAGTTCCAGTTTTTAGAGGCCCAGCAGGTGTAAGGACACCTGAGTCTTGTGAGGGGTCTTAGGTGGCCCTGTACTATACTTTAGGTAGGGACTGCTGTTATTAATACATTTGGGCAGTCCCTCCCTCATTGCTAATTAGATACTGAATTATATATTCCAAAGCACTTTACAATACCAGCCACAATGTGTCCATTGGTATGTTTGGCTTTACCCACGTAGTCCTCCAACACTATCTCAATCTCATTCTGTGGCTCTCATTACCAGTTCTCAGTGGGGCTGCAAGTATAAGGAAGCCTGAGTTTTGTGAGGGGTCTCACATGGCCCTTTAACATACATTTGGTCTGGACTGCTGTAAAGGTACCTTTACACGCGGCAACATTTCTAGGTGGTCAACAGGTAACTTACTGGCTGCAGTGAAATCATGGAGACAAGGTTCTATCTTGTTGCTGTGTACAAATGGAATCATGTCTCCATGATTTCACTGCAGCCAGTAAGTTACCTGTTGACACCCTAGAAATGTTGCCGCGTGTAAAGGTACCATTATGGTACCTTTACACGCCGCCACAACAGGATGGATACAACCCGCTACACGCTACAAATGTAGCTTGTCGCGCCAATATCGCCCGTAGTAGCGGCGTCTGAAGACGGGACGACACAGCCGTCTACAGATACATCTGTATCCGTGCACTGCCCATAAACAGATGGCAACAAAGCCGATTGTAGCGAGCTGTATCGGCGTGTAAAGAAGGAACAGAAGGGTTGTTCCTACACCATGCTATGTAGCTGGGGCGTGACACAGGGTCCGGGTTTCCGCGCCCCCTTCAGCGATCATTGGAGGAAGCTTTTGCGTTGCGATTGGTTGTCGCCGCACAGGGCGGCATATTTAAGGAGCTGACGAGTCACACTACACAATTGCTCGAGCGTCAAGTATTAATCAGCCTCCTGCGATGCCTGGCCAATCATGGTATTATTGCTTTGTCCTATCAGAGTACGGACGTCTCGTAATCCACAATTGTGGCACGCCTATGTGCTGTCCCTGCTGCACCAGGTACGCCCATAGTAGCTGGTTATAGCGGTGTGTAAATGAGCTACAGATGGCTACTTGAGACACCCGGCGATGTATCTAGCTGTAGATGTAGCGTAGCGTAGCGCACCTTGTGGCGGCGTGTAAAGGAGGTGCGTTTACCGTTTGTAACCGTTTGAGCGTGCTCGTGCACGTGAAGTAGCAGTTGGTATCCATCCTGTTGTGGCGGCGTGTAAAGGTACCATTACTCACACATTTGAGCAGTCCCTCCGGCATTGTTACTCAGATAGTGGAATGCATATTCCATAGTACTTTACAATGCCAGCAACAATGTGTATGTTGTTATGTTGGGCTTTACCCTCCTCCTCCTCCAAAACCTCCTCCATGTCATTCTGCAGCACTCAATTCCAGTTTTCACAGGGTCAGCATGTGTAAGGGTGCCTTTAGATGCCACAACCAGAGGAGACATTTTTAGCGGCGATATTTCTCGCTGGAAGTATCGCCGCCAAATTGCCTCCTTATTGCGGCGTGTAAATCGGGAATTTGGCGGCGATAAAACCAATGTCGCCTGGTTTCAATTTCAGAGCAGTGTTATCACCGCCAAATTCCCGATTTACACGCCGCAATAAGGAGGCAATTGGGAGGAAATGTGGCAGCGATATTTCCATGTTGCAATATTGCTGCCAATATTTTTTGCCACGGTTGCAACGTGTAAAGGTGCCCTAAGGAAACCTGAGTTTTGTGAGGGGCCTCACGTCGCCCTGTACAATATGTTTATAAGTGACTGCTGTTACTCATACATTTGGACAGTCCCTGCCTCATTGTTAATCAGCTAGTGAAATATATATTCCAAAACACTATACAATGCCAGCTACAATGTGCCCATTGGTATGTTCGGCCTTAACCTGCTCCTTCTCCAACACTACCTCCTTGTCATTCTGCAGCCCTCAATTCCAGTTTTCAGAGTGCCAGCAGATGTAAGGAAACCTAAGTTGGGTGCGGGGCCTCACGTGGCCCTGTACAATATGTTTGGGAGGGACTGCCCTAATTCATACATTTGGGCGGTCCCTCCTCAATGTTATTCAGATAGGGGAATGTGGCACCCCTGCGGTCTAGTCGCCACAGTGATATTAACTCCTTCACCCCCAGGCCTATTTTGACCCTAATGACCAGGCCATTTTTGTCAATTCTGACCAGTGTCCCTTTATGAGGTAATATCTCTGGAACGCTTCATTGGATCCAAGCGATTTTGAGATTGTTTTTTCATGACATATTGGGCTTCATGTTAGTATTAAATTTAGGTCGATAATTTTTGCGGTTATTTGTGAAAAAAATCAAAAATTTGGCAAAAACTTTGAAAATTTTGCAATTTTCAAATTATCAATTTTTATTCTGCTAAACCAGAGAGGTATGTGACACAAAATAGTTAATAAATAACATTTTCCAAATGTCTACTTTACATCAGCACAATTTTGGAGAAAAAAATTTTTTTTTTGTTTGGAAGTCAAAGTTCATTAGCAATTTTTCATTTTTCCAGCAAAATTTACAAAGCCATTTTTTTAGTGACCACATCACATTTGAAGTCTTTCTGAGGGGTTTACATGACAGAAAACACCCAAAAGTGACACCATTTCAAAAACTGCACCCCTCAAGCTACTCAAAACTACATTCAAGAAGATTATTAACCCTTCAGGTGATTCACGGGAACTAAAGCAAATTGAAAGGAAAAAATGGTCATTTTAATTTTTCTAACAAAAATGTTCTTTTAGCCTCAATCCTTTCATTTTCACATGGCAACAGGATAAAATGGATCTTAAAATTGTTGGGAAATTTCTCCTGAGTACATCGATATCTCATATGTGGTCATAAACCACTGTTTGGGCGCACGGCAGGGCTCAGAATGGAAGGAGCGCAATTTGACTTTTGGAGCTAATCTTCCATTCAAAAAGTCAAATGGCGCTCCTTCACTTCTCAGCCCTGCTGTGTGCCCAAACAGTGGTTGATGACCACATATGAGGTATCAGTGTACTCAGGAGAAATTGCTTAACAATTTTTAAGATCCATTTTATCCTGTTCCCCATGTGAAAATGAAAAAATTTAGGCTAAAGAAAATTTTTGTGGAAAAAAAGAGTACTTTTTCATTTTTACGGATGAATTTGTGAAGCACCTGGGGGTTCAAAATGCTCACCACCCATCTAGATAAGTTCCCTGGGGGGTCAAGTTTCCAAAATGGGGTCATTTGTGGGGAGCTCCAACGTGTAGGCACACAGGGGCTCTCCAAACGCGACATGGTGTCCGCTAACAATTTGAGCTGATTTTTCAGTCAAATTGTTAGCAGACACCATGTCGCGTTTGGAGAGCCCCTGTGTGCCTAAACATTGGAGCTCCCCCACAAGTGACCACATTTTGGAAACTAGACCCCCCAGGGAACTTATCTAGATGGGTGGTGAGCATTTTGAATGCCCCAGTGCTTCACAAATTAATCTGTAAAAATGAAAAAATAAACTTTTTATGGAAAAAAAAAGTACTTTTTCATTTTTACGGATGAATTTGTGAAGCACCTGGGGGTTCAAAATGCTCACCACCCATCTAGATAAGTTCCCTGGGAGCTCTAGTTTCCAAAATCGGGTCACTTGTGAGGGAGCTCCAATGTTTAGGCACACAGGGGCTCTCCAAACGCGACATGGTGTCCGCTAACAATTTGACTGAAAAATTAGCTCCAATTGTTAGCGGACACCATGTCGCGTTTGGAGAGCCCCTGTGTGCCTAAACATTGGAGCTCCCCCACAAGAAACCCCATTTTGGAAACTATACCCCCCAGGGAACTTATCTAGATGGGTGGTGAGCATTTTGAAATCTCCGGTGCTTCACAAAATAATCTGGAAGAATGAAAAAAGAAAATATTTGTGGAAAAAAAAGTACTTATTCAAATTTACAGATTAATTTATGAGGCACCTGGGGGTTCAAAATGCACACAACCCATCTAGATAAGTTCCCTGGGAGGTCTAGTTTCCAAAATGGGGTCATTTGTGGGGGAGCTGCAATGTTTAGGCACACAGGGGCTCTCCATACGCGACATGGTGTCCGCTAACTATTGGAGTTGTTAGCGGACACCATGTCACGTATGGAGAGCCCATGTGTGCCTAAACTTTGGAGCTCCCCCACAAGTGACCTCATTTTGGAAACTAGACCCCCCAAGGAATGCATCTAGATGCATAGTGAGCACTTTGAACCTCCAGGTGCTTCACAATTTGATCCGTAAGAAGGAAAAAGTACTTTTTTTTTCACACCCAATTTTCTTTTTTCATTTTTACGGATCAATTTGTGAAGCACCTGGGGGTTCAAAGTGTTCACTATGCATCTAAATACAGCGAAGCCCTTTTTTTTTTTTTCTAGGACCAATTCTAGAAAAAAAATGGCGTGGGGCTCCGCCATATTTTTGGTCCAGCCAGGTACAACTTGGCAGCTACGGACTGCCAGCAACCCCCAGCTGCCTCATTGTACCTGGCTGGCAACCAAAAATACAGCGAAGTCCATTTGTATTTTTTTTCTATGACTAATTCTAGAAAAAAAATGGCGTGTGGCTCCGTCATATTTTTGGTCCAGCCAGGTACAACTTGGCAGCTACGGATGGCCACCAACCCCCAGCTGCCTCGTTGTACCTGGCTGGCAACCAAAAATACAGCAAAGCCCTTTTTTTTTCTTCTAGAACTAATTCTAGAAAAAAAATGACGTGGGCTCCGCCATATTTTTGGTCCAGCCAGGTACAACTAGGCAGCTGGGGGCTGGAATCCGCAGAATGGAGAGGCCCAAGCATTCTGGGCCCCCATGCTTTAAATTGCAGCACGCAGCCGCCTCAGAAAATGGCGCATTCATTGAAGCGCCCGTTTCTGGCGCTGTACCCAGAGTCTTCCAGTTGCCCTGGTGCCGGTGGCAAACTGGGAAATAAAGGGGTTAATGCCAGCTTTTTATTGGCAGCTGGCACTAAGCCCGAGATTCATTATTATTATTATTATTATTATTATTATTATTATTTATATAGCGCCATTGGGTTCCATGGCGCTTTACATGAGGATGAGGGAGACAAGAACAAGTACACTAAATCTAGGCGATCAGGACGTACAGGTACAGGAGGGGCAGGGACCCTGTCCACGAGGGCTCACAGTCTATGAGGGGTGGGTAAGGATACAGTAGGATGGGGGAATGTCATGTATGGGGCGTTCGCCTGGGTCTCATGGCAGGTTGTAGGCTTGACGGAACAGGTGAGTCTTCAGGTGACACTTGAAGTTACTCAGGGTAGGAGAGTGTCTGACGTGTTCGGGTAGGGAGTTCCAGAGTAAGGCAGATGCCCGGGAGAAGTCCTGGACTCGGTTGTGTGAAGAGGTGATGAGGGGGGAGCAGAGGAGGAGTTCTTGGGAGGAGCGGAGGTTGCGTGAGGGTAGGTATCGGGAGACCAGGTCGGAGATGTATGGTGGGGCCAGGTTGTGTATGGCTTTGTAGGTCATGGTTAGTGTTTTGAATTGGGATCTCTTGGAGACGGGGAGCCAGTGAAGGGCTTGGCAGAGGGGGAGACAGGGGAGTAGCGGGAGGACATATAGATGAGTCGGGCAGCGGAGTTGAGGATAGACTGGAGAGGTGTGAGGGAGTTAGCCGGGAGGCCATTGAGAAGGAGGTTGCAGTAGTCAAGGCGGGAGATGATAAGAGCATGGATGAGTGTTTTAGCGGTGTCGTGGGTGAGGAAGGAGCGGATCCGTGAGATGTTCTTGAGCTGGAGCCGGAGGGATGTGGTGAGGGCCTCGATGTGGGGTTTGAAGGATAGGGAGGAGTCAAGGATTACCCGAGGCACTTGGCTTGGGGGACTGGGGAGAGGGCGCAGTCGTTGATGCAGATGGATAGGTTGGGAGGTGGGGTGGAATTTCTTGGGGGGAAGACTATGAATTCAGTTTTGTCCATGTTGAGTTTAAGGAAGCGAGCAGAGAAGAAGGATGAGATGGCGGAAAGGCATTGAGGGATTTTCGAGAGTAGGGAGGTGATGTCAGGGCCGGACAGGTAGATTTGGGTGTCATCGGCGTAGAGGTGGTACTGGAGGCCATGGGACTCGATGAGTTGCCCTAGGCCGAGAGTGTAAATGGAGAAAAGTAGGGGTCCCAGGACGGAACCTTGGGGGACTCCGACAGAAAGGGGGTAGGGTGAGGAGGAGGTGTGGGAGTGGGAGACGCTGAAGGTCCGATCTGCTAGGTATGAGGAGATCCAGGAGAGGGCAAGGTGGGTGATGCCAAGGGATTCCAGGATCCGGAGAAGAAGGGAGTGGTCAACCGTGTCGAAGGCGGCAGACAGGTCAAGGAGTAGCAGGATGGAGTAGTGGTGTTTGTTCTTGGCGGTCAGTAGGTCGTTGGTGACTTTGGTCAGGGCTGTTTCGGTGGAATGGAGGGGTCGAAAGCCGGACTGTAGGCGGTCGAAGTGGGAGCACGAGGAGAGGTGAGAGGACAGTTCGGAGTGGACGTGTTGTTCAAGTAGCTTAGAGGCGAATGGGAGAAGAGATATGGGGCGATAGTTAGAGACAGAGGTAGGGTCAAGTGAGGGTTTTTTTAGGATGGGCGTGATTAGGGCGTGTTTGAAGGCCGAGGGGAAGGTACCAGTGCGAAGTGAAAGGTTAAAGAGGTGGGTGAGGGCTGGGATGAAAATGGAGGTGTGGTTGGGAATGAGGTGGGATGGGAGTGGGTCGTGGGCGCTGGTGGTGAGGTGTGATTTTGACAGGAGGGAGGAAAGTTGGTCTTCAGTTATGGGGGGAAGTGGCTGATGGAGGAGGAGGGCAGTGTAGGTGGGAAGGGGAGGTGTGGGGATAGTGGACCGAAGCTGCTTCTGATCTTGTCGATCTTCTCCTTGAAGAAGGTCGCAAAGTCTTCAGCAGAGATGAGGGAGAAGGGGGAGGAGCAGGTGGGCGAAGTAAGGAGTTGAAAGTTTTGAAGAGCTGTTTGGGGTTGCGGGACAGAGAGGTTATAAGGGATGAGAAGAACACTTGCTTGGCTGTAGCGAGTGCCGTCTTGAAGTCAGTGATGGATTGCTTGAACAGAGCAAAGTGCTCGGGGGTGTGAGACTTTTTCCATCTCCTCTCGGCGACTCTGGACGCCCGTCTCAGGTTTTTAGTGAGGGTGGTGTGCCAGGGTTGCCTGTTAATGCGTGGAGCATGGAGAGTGAGGGGGGCGGCTAGGTCGCCATAATATAGGGCCAATGTTAGACCCACCATTAGGAATCTCAGGTAAATAGTCAGAAAATACACACACAGAGAAAAATCTTTTTATTTGAAAAAAATAACACAAACAAAATTCGGACTCCATCTTTATTATAAAGCTCCGATGAGTCCACAGCGAAGGTCCCACGACGCTCGATCGCCTCCGACGTAGTCCACAACGAAGGTCCCACAACGCTCGATCGCCTCTGCTCAATCCAGAGACTGCAGCAAGGGATCAAGTGTCCTCTTCCTACAGTCTCTGGGGTCAGAGTTATGGTGCACTGTATGACAATGATCTGTCATACAGTGCACCATGACTATGATCCCAGAGACTACAACAAGTGGACACTTGATCCCTTGTTGCACCCGTCCATCCACCTATGCACCCATCATCCATGCACGCAACCACGCACGCACATCCACATCCACGCACGCACATCCATGCATACATCCACACATGCACACATCCACGCACGCACGCTGACAGCCACATCCACGCACATCCACACACACATCCATGCACGCACATCCACGCACACATCCACACACGCTGACATCCACGCATGCACACATCCACGCACGCACGCTGATATCCACGCACACATCCACTCACGCAAGCTGACATCCACGCACACATCCACGCACGCATGCTGACATCCACGCATGCACACTGACATCCACGCATGCACGCTGACATTCACGCACGCTGACATCCACGCACGCACGCTGACATTCACGCACGCTGACATCCATGCACGCAAGCTGACATCCATGCACACATCCACTCACGCAAGTTGACATCCACACACACATCCACGCACGCATGCTGACATCCACGCATGCACAGATCCACGCATGCACGCTGACATCCACGCACGCTGACATCCACGCACGCTGACATCCACGCACGCACACTGACATCCACGCACACATCCACGCACGCATGCTGACATCCACGCATGCACACATCCACGCACGCACGCTGACATCCATGCACGCACGCTGACATCCACGCATGCTGACATCCACGCACGCTGACATTCACGCACACATCCACTTACGCACACATCCACACACGCTTGCTGACATCCACGCTCGCACACTCACATCCACGCACGCACGCTCACATCCACGCACATCCACGCATGCACATCCACACATGCTGACATCCACGCACGCTGACATCCACGCACGCACGCTGACATCCACGCATGTCCACATCCACGCATGCTGACATTCACGCACGCTGACATCCACGCACACACGCTGACATCCACGCACGCACGCTGACATCCACGCATGCACACATCCACGCAAGCACACATCCACGCACGCAAGCTGACATCCACGCACACATCCACTCACGCAAGCTGACATCCACGCACACATCCACGCACGCATGCTGACATCCACGCACGCACGCTAACATTCACGCACGCTGACATCCACGTATGCACACTTCCACGCACGCACGCTGACATCCACGCATGCACACATCCACGCACGCAAGCTGACATCCACGCACACATCCACGCACGCATGCTGACATCCACGCATGCACACATCCACGCACGCACGCTGACATCCATGCACGCACGCTGACATCCACGCACGCACACATTTATGCACGCACATCCACGCATGCCGACACCCACGCACGCACGCTGACATTCACGCAAGCTGACATCCACGTACGCACGCTGACATCCACTTACGCACACATCCACACACGCACGCTGACATCCATGCACGCACGCTGACATCCACGCACGCACACATTTATGCACGCACATCCACGCATGCCGACACCCACGCACGCACGCTGACATTCACGCAAGCTGACATCCACGCATGCACGCTGACATCCAGTTACGCACACATCCACACACGCATGCTGACATCCACACACGCACGCTGACATCCACGCACGCTGACATCCAGGCACATCCACACATGCTGACATCCACGCACGCTGACATCCACGCACGCACGCTGACATCCACGCATGCCCACATCCACGCACGCTGACATCCACGCATGCACACATCCACACACGCACGCACATCCACGCACACATCCACACACACACATCCACGCACGCACACGTCTATGCACACACACGTCTATGCACGCACACATCTACGCACGCACACGTCCACGCTCGCACACGTCCACGCACACTCATGTATGCTCATGTCCATGCACGCACACGTCCACGCATGCACCCCCCATCCATCTATCCATTCATCCATCCATCACCCATCCATTAGGGATGGGCGAGTCTACTCGCTAGGACTCGTTACTTGGTGAGTAGTAAGGGACTAGCAGGACTCGGTACTCTGCGAGTTTCCCAGCGATTACTCGCACAGTAACGGTCCAATGCAAGTCAATGGCAATCCTAGTTTTGTCAGAGTTTACTTTTTCTCACTCGCTAGACTCGCTATATCACATCACTATGTAGCTTGAATCTCCCCAAATCGTTTAAACAATCGCACCGCTTCACAGATACCCGCTGTCAGCAGCGAGTGTGAGCGAGTCTACGAATCTGAGTCCTGTATACTGTATTCGGGACTCACGAATACAGAATCTGTTATGTTCCGACAAAGTTTCCAAGACAGCCTAGCGTGTTAGGTCAGAAAACTTGTGAAGATGGACAAGCATGTTAGCCAATCATATTCAGTAATGCCACAGCCATGTTGGTTGTGGCAGGACTATGATTGGCTTCTGTCCATCGTGATGCCTATGTCATGTATGAGAGGCGAGGCTGTATATAAGCCTTGCCACCGCCATTTTCTCCACATTCCTGTGAGATTTGACCTAGTGCAGGGTGAGGTAGATGCTGGAGCAGATCATAGGGAGTGTCAGTCAGTGTAGGGAAACTTAAAAATTCCTTATATTTAACCCAAACAGCTCTTCTGAGAGCTACCAGGAGGACAGAGGACTACTGTGTAGAGGACTGTAGGCAGGCAGGCAGGCAGGGAGGTGCAGCCTTACAGTGCACACAGGACCGACCTCATAGCTTAGCTTACTCACTCAGCTGTCCTAATAGCTGAAGTCAGAGGCTTAGCTGAGGTACTATTTCCTATTTTTTTGCACCTGATAGATTTTGGGTCATAATAACCCCTTCAGTTTTCTTATCTCTGTGGCAGACCAGTGCGTTGCTGCTCTCCTAGCTGCAAATAGCACGTACGCCACCTACTTGTGCGCACTTAATAATGTTTGCAGGGACTAGTGTGCTGCTACACAGACACGGACACATTTCTTACTTAGGCTGCCTTCACACTGGCGTTCCCCTCCGCAGCGTTCTGCGGAGGGGAACCGCCATGTATGCGCAGCCAGCGCAAGCCCCTATGTTTAGAATAGGGACGCACGGTGCTGTGCTTGACAGCGCAGGACCGTGCGCATCCATTCACTCTCATATGTGATCTGTGCGCACGAGACTGTGCAGACGAGACTGTGTGGTCTGTGCGCACAGATCACATATGGGAGTGAATGGCTGCGCACAGTCGTGCGCTCCCATTATAAAGATAGGAGCTCGCGGCCGCTGCGGTCACATTACAGAATGCTGCGGAGGGGTCCGCAAATGTGAACCCAGCCTTAAAGTGCACTTTTAAAATATAACCTTTAATAAATATTTGTTAAAATAACAAAAAAAGTGTTCTCCCACACCTAGTGTCTATAAAACACACATTACAGACAGGGATGGGACAATATCCCTATTAAACCCTGTCTCTTGTTCTCTTGTTATCATATAATTTGGATAAAAACCACAGACACGGACACAGCAGCAAAAAACTGTTGCGAGTGGGGTTTCCAAAACGGCAATGCGAGCGCTTTCCGAGACATCTGCGATTTGTAAATCGCACATTACTCGCTATTACTCGCTTCCCCATTCATTAACATTGGACTCGCTAGACTCGCAATGAGTAGCGAGTCCCGGGCTCGGACTCGCTAGAGTCAAGCGATTCCTAGTAATTTAGGACTCGCCCATCACTACCATCCATCCATCAATTCATTCATACATACATACATACATACTTACCCTCTCGATCCACCGATGAGCAGGAGGAGGCCGGAAGAGGAGGCGGGGAGAGGAGGCGGGCCCACCGACCGGCCGGCAGCGGCGGAGGTAGGGCGGCCGCAGCGGCGGGTGCACTGAAGTGTGCAGCCCTCTGCAGGAAGTGAGGGGTGGGGCCAGGATCAGGGCTGACGTAGGGGCTGCCTGGGGGGCACCTGTAGCAGGGCACTAGGCAGTGTTGCCGGCGGGCGCACCTGCGGGTGCAGCCCGCCGGCATATACATAGTAATAGATGGGGGCGGGCGGTTGGGGGGGACGTGGGGGGGCCCCTGTGACTCATGGAGCGGGAGGGGTGTGAGGAGGGGTGGGCACTTGCTCATCCGCTCCTCCAGATCTGATTGGAGAGCTCCAATCAGATCTGGAGGGGTGAATCCCTATGATTCCCTCCGATCGGCAGTTTCACTTTTAAACTCCCGATCGGAGGGGTCCTGGGCATGGGTAGGTTAACACTAGAACTACTGAGGTAGTCATTTTGACTACTTCACACTATGTATTTCTATGTAGGTGTCACGAGTGCAGTAGTTCTAGTGTTAATCCACCCCCTGTGGGGTCAACTACAGGCTTTCACAGAGCAGCAGCATCTGTGACACCTGAGTGACCCCACTCACAGGAGCTGCAGCAGCTCAAATCCGCCAGGACGATTTGTACAACGTCCTGTGTCGGTAACAGGCAGAAACACAGGACGTTGTACAACGTCCTATGTCCCTGAGCCCTTATTTGACCCTAATTACCAGGCCAGTTTTTGCAATTCTGACCAGTGTCACTTTATGAGGTAATAACTGTGGAATGCTTCAATAGACCCCGGTGATTCTGAGATTGTTTTTATTATGACACATCGGACTTCATGTTAGGGGTAAAATTATGTCAATCATTTTTGTGTTTCTTTTTTAAAAAAAAATGAAAATTTGGGAAAAATTTAGAAAATTTTGCAATCACATAAAATACAATTTTGTCACATCACATAAAATAATTAAGAAATAACATTTCCCATATGTCTACTTTACAGCAGCACAATTTTCATAACAATTTTTTTTTTTGGTTAGGAAGTTACAAGGGTTCAAAGTTCATTAGCAATTTCTCATTTTTCCAACACGGTGCTCTTATACCTGGACGACATCATCGTGTATTCCAAAACCTATGAAAAACATCTGGAACACTTGGCGGAGGTATTTATAGCTCTAACAAAGTATGGAATGAAGCTCAAACCATCTAAATGTCACCTGCTGAAACCAAAAGTCCAATACCTCAGGCAGGTGGTCAGCGCAGATGGAGTAGCACCAGACCCGGAAAAAGTGACAGCTATCCAGGACTGGCAGAGGCCAACCACCGTCAGCGAGGTACATCAATTCTTAGGTTTGGTTGGGTACTACAGAAAATTCATAAAGGGCTACACAAAGATGGCAGCGCCCCTACAAGATCTTCTGGTAGGCCAAACTAACAAGAGACACCATTGGAATGGGGAAAGGAACTGCAACTTATTGTTGATATACCCTTTTATTACTTGCTTGTAACCCCTGTTATTGTATGTGAACAAACATTCAAGGGACATTTTGCACTTGAACCCTTAGGGTACAGTTACACGTCGCAACATTGAATGCAATTTCACTTGCAATTTGCTGGTTGCAGTGAAATCATGGACACATTGTTCTATTTTGCTGCCGTGTACAAATGGAACAATGTGTCCATGATTTCACTACAACCAGCAAATTGCAAGTGAAATTGCATGCAATGTTGCGACGTGTAACGGTACCTTTAGTGTGAGGCTGGCCCCACACTAATTATTACTGCGAAGACAAAAAACAGCCAGTGCACAGGAGAATAAAATGGTCTGAAAAGGTACAATATCGCCGAATAGGTTTTGGGCTGTAATCCATGCCAGTGTATACTTGTTTGTAACATTTACTAAAATGTGCCTTCATGATGGAAAGAATGTTACAAATGTTTTGTATTAAAAATGTTATTTATAGTTATGTGATTGCATTAAAAAATGTTCATGTTTAATATCTTTGTATCTTTTTATTGTACTCTGAGACGTACTGTGTTTAACTAGGGGGAAATGTGGTGCCCCTGCGGTCTGCTCGCAATAGTGGTATTTAAGGTCATTGTTTCTAATATAATATCTGGGGTATGTTTGACTGTATGGACCAGCACCAAACTTTAATGCTGCTCTGATATATTTTGTCTGCTGAAAATGTCTAATTCTAGCATCAATGTAACTGTCCTTCCCCCTGCCCCCCAATACCTGTTCATGATCCTTTGTTCAAATCTGCCTATGAGTGACCATTTGGTGCAGCCTTGCCTGGTCATGGGTTAATGGACTCCAGCTCCCTCCCCCTTTCTTCAGACCTGAAATCAGTGTTTCTGAGCATATTAAGATGTTTTCCTTGTCTGCCTCAGACGTGTCTGCTGCGAAAGTGTCCAGATATGAAATAGACCTGAAATTGACCGGAATAGACTGGAAGGTAATGACAGAGAGCCACTCAAACAATGTGTATAACTCTATTCTCTACTAATCATAACCATGTCTTTAACTTCACTGTTTGTGTTTCTATGTGCCATCACCACCAACTTGTATCACCCTATCCCCCCTCAACACCACTCATCCACACCAGCCCCTCTCTCCTGCCCTACCCTATGTACAGCTCCCATGCCATCTTCAGTTTACTGAGGATTCTCAGCTCATCATATTCCAACATTTGTCATAATAAACCAAGTCCTAAATCTAAAAACTATCTGCTCTTCCTCTTTTTTGCTGCTGCTCTTGTCAGGCGATATCTCCCCCAACCGTGGTCCACCCTCTAACTTCAACCCCTCTCCCACCACACATACCGTGTTTCCCCGAAAGTAAGGCCCCCCCGATTGTAAGGCCGCCTAGGGGTAAAGGGGGGGCCTGCTAATGTAAGGCCTCCCCCGATTATAAGGCCTTACAACCGGGGGGGCCAATGTAAGGCCCCTAGCAGAGGGGGGGGGGGAGCGGGAGCGGGTCGCACGTCACGTGCGCCCGCTCATTACATATGCACTGCATCCCCCTGTCAATCAGCGACAGGGGGAGCAGTGCATTATACGGTATATATGGGCCCCCTCCTGCTAGCACACTACCCCCCTGTTCTGAGGCCCCCACCGCTGCTGCTGCTGCAGACATCTTACCCTCCAGGGTCTTCTTGCAGCAGCCAGCGCGTCGGTCCTCTGTCCTCGGCTGTCTCCCGGATCATGTGACCGGCCGGTCGCAGTCGCGATGACGTCATGCGCTGCGACGGGTCACATGATCCGGGAGACAGCCGAGGACAGAGGACCGATGGGATGCAGTGCATATGTAATGAGCGGGCGCACGTGACGTGCGACCCGCTCCCACAGTGTCCCAGCAGGAGGGGGCCTGTAGGCCACACTGCTGGGGCACCCAATGTAAGACCCCCCCGAAAGTAAGACCGGGGGCCACTTTTGGCCCCCAAAAAAATGTAAGACAGGGTCTTACTTTCGGGGAAACACGGTAGAAACCCCACTAACCTTATTACCATCACTTGCACTCCTTCATCTCCCTCTTTTAACTGCGCTGTCTGGAATCCACGATCTGTATGCAACAAATTTCCCTTCATTCACAATTAGTTCCTTACTAACTCTCTTAACCTGCTGGCCCTCACAGAAACCTGGATCCAGGATTCAGACACTGCTTCCCCTGCTGCTATTTCTCACGGTGGCCTACATTTCTCTCATTCCCCTAGACCTGGGAACAGACATGGTGGTGGAGTTGGCCTCCTCCTGTCCCCACAATGTACTTTCCAGGTCATTCCCCTAGCCCCATCACTCTCATTCCCTTCTTTTGTGGTCCACACCATTATGCTATTCCATCCCCTCCCCCTCAAAGTAGCAGTGGTATACCGCCCCCCAGGGTAACCCACCCAGTTCCTCAACTATTTCTCTGCGTGGCTGCCGCATTTCATTTCATGTCCTCAGAATTACCAACCGTTATTCTGGGAGACTTTAACATTCCCATAAACGGTTCCATCTCCCCATCTGCATCCAGCTCCTATCTCTAACTACCTCTCTTGGCCTCTCACAGCTTTCAACCTCTGAGACGCACAAAGATGGCAACATCCTTGACCTGGTCTTTACCCGGCTCTGCTCTACCCCCTCCTTACATGACTCACCTCTTCTCTCCAACCACAACATTCTCTCCTTCTTACTCACTAACCCTCGACCACCACAGCCCATTCCTACCTATCACACATCCAGAAATCTACAGGCCATTAACCCTCATGCACTCACACATTCCCTCATCTCATCACTGTCCCCAATCTCTTCAATCTCCTGTCCAGATCAGGCAGTAAAACACTACAATGACACTCTCAGAAGCTCCCTGGACCAAGTAGCGCCCCTCACGCTCCGAACCTCCAAACATACAACAAAACAGCCTTGGCTCACATCACAAACTCGATTCCTCTAGCGATGCTCTAGGAGTGCTGAACGTCTATGGAGGAAAACTCGCTCACCAGGAGACTTTATCCATTATAAATTCATGCTCAAAACTTACAACTCTGCCCTTCACCTTGCCAAACAGACCTACTCCACCAGCCTGGTCTCCTCACTATCCAACAATCCAAAAAAAAAACTCTTTGACACCTTTCACTCTCTCCTCAGGCCTAAAGTGCAGGCCCCCATCACTGACCTCTGTGCTGATGACCTGGCTTCTAACTTCATGGAGAAAATAGACAACATCCGCTAATAAATCAGCTCCCAGCCTCCAAGCGCTGCCACTCCCATTGTTCCCCACATTCCCTCTGGTTCACTCTCCACATTTGACCCAGTCACAGAAGAAGAAGTCTCCAGGCTCCTCTCTTCCTCTCGTCCCACCACATGCACTACTGACCCCATTCCCTCACACCTACTCCAGTCCCTCTCTCCAGTCGTCACCACTCATCTAACCAAAATCTTCAATCTCTCCCTCCCTTCTGGCATCTTCCCTTCCTCCTTCAACCACTCGATCATTACTCCATTATTAAATAAAACCTCTCTCAACCCATGCTGCACAAATAATTACAGACCAGTCTCCAATCTCCCCTTCATCTCTAAACTCCTGGAGCGCCTGGTCTACTCCCGTTACCTCTCCGCTCACTCTCTTCTAGATCCATTACAGTCTGGTTTCCGCCCCCTTCACTCTACAGAAACTGCCCTCATCAAAGTGGCCAATGACCTTCTGACGGCAAAACGTAATGGTGACCACCCTCTGCTTATTCTCCTTGACCTCTCTGCAGCTTTTGACACTGTTTACCACCATCTCCTACTCTCCATGCTGAACTCCATTGGCATAAAGGACACTGCTCTCTCCTGGCTCTCCTCCTATCTTTCTGACCGCTCTTTCAGTGTATCATTCGCTGACTTCACTTCCTCCCCTCTTCCTCTCACTATTAGGGTCCCTCAGGGCTCAGTCTTTTGTCCTCTTCTCTTCTCTCTCTACACAGCCCCGATTGGACACACCATCAGCAGATTTGGATTCCAGTACCATCTTTATGCTGATGACACACAATTATACACTTCAGCCCCTGACCTTACCCCTGCGGTATTAAAGAACACCAATGACTGTCTAGCTGCAGTTTCCAACATCATGTCCGCTCTCTATTTGAAACTAAACCTTTCCAAAACTAAACTCCTTCTGCTCCCACCCTCCACTAACCTCCCTAAATCTGACATCTCTCACTCAGTTTGCGCACCACGATAACGCCTAGGCAGCAGGCTCGCTGTCTGGGTGTTATGTTTGACACCGATCTCTCCTTCTCCTCCCACACACAATCTCTCGTCTGCTCCTGTCGCTTACACCTGAAGAATATCTCTAGAGTCCGCCCCTTTCTCACCAAAGAAACAACAAAAACCCTCACCGTGGCCCTAATCCATTCCTGCCTTGACTACTGCAATTCTCTATTAAGTGGCCTCCCCCTCACTAGACTTTCTCCTCTCCAGTCCATCCTTAATGCAGCAACCAGGATCACACATCTGGCCAATCGTTACTCAGATGCCTCTGCTCTGTGCCAGTCACTCCCGCACACTACAGGATCAAATTCAAATTGCTTGTTCTCACCCACAAAGCTCTTCACAGTGCAGCTCCCCCTACATCTCCTCCCTCATCTCTGTCTATCACCTCACCCGTTCTCTACGTTCTTTAAATTACCTTCGACTAACATCTGCACTAATCCGATCCTCCCACTCTCGGCTTCAAGACTTCTCCCGAGCTGCACCTATTCTCTGGAATGCTCTACCACAAGAAATCAGGACTATCCACAACTTGCATGGCTTCAGACGATCCCTAAAAACACATCTTTTTAAGGCAGCCTATCATACTCCCTAATAGAAGTCCTTTGCATTGTAGATAGTGAATGGGCTATCTCTTCTACAAACTCCACCAAACCAAAAAGGACTACACATATTGTCTGATGACCATTCATGTAAGCTTATTTCTAACCTCCATTTCCTCAAGATGCCTGGACCATTAGTGCAATAAGCTCCTGTACCTTTTGCAACCCCTATCCCCTTGTAGATTGTAAGCTCTTTTGAGCAAAGTCACCTTCATTTCTTGCTTTATTTATTGTATTTTCTTTTTTGCATTGATTCTATGCCGATAGTTTTGTATCCCATTATTGTACTGTATTTGTTCTCTGCTGTAATTACTTACTGGATTATATTTTCTGTACTCTAACCACTGTATTGTAAAGTGCTGCGGAATATGTTTACGCTATATAAATAAAGATTTATTATTATTATTATTATTACTCTAATGCCACTTCTGAGAGGAATTTAGGTATCCTTTGCTAGATTCCCAAAGCAGACAAAAACTGCCTGAACTCTGATCAGAGGACTGGGCACAACAAGGCCTGTTTTAGGCTGTGACAGACTCTGGTTGGAGGGAGGGGTTAGCGGTAGTGGGTAGTAGGGAGGGGTGGCAACATGAGTTACTTAGTCAGAGACAATGAAAGAGAGCAGAGCCTGCAGTCAGGTACCAGACCAAGCAGCAGCTCAAAGCTGCTGGAGAGGTGCAAGAAGAACAAGCTGCCAGGTTTTAAGACTGGTAGTGAACTTAAGGCTACTTGGCTACAGTGTAGAAACAATATGTATATTTACACAATCTTTATATTTTTTCTGGCAGTGCTGGCACTTTGTTTTTCCTTGGGATTGGTTTAGTGGCTGACCACCATTCAGCCTTGCACGTCAGATTTTGTCCGTTTCCACCTGTATTGACAGCAGTAATTTTTGGTAACCGTTCACACACTGTTATCACACTCAGCCCTGAGGCTCAGTTCAGTTTTCGCTCCATTCACCTGAACCTAACCTGCTGTTATCCATAAAGGCTGGGTCGGTGCAGTGGGGGTTAACTGTGAAAAGCCCTGACATTTGTGGTGGAAGCTGCAGGTGTGGGGCCTGAGTTGCCTTATATCACTTGCACTGATCTGGCACCTTGGAAGCAGGTCTGATATGTGAAGGTGAGTGATAGCTTTGAATGGTCCACTTTATATAAATTATTGAGGTCTTTTGACACAATGAAAATTAAAAATTGTAGAGTAGGACCACTCTATCTGAGATAAGCCTTGTCGCGGCAGAGTGGCTCAAAAGATGTTTAATCTTTTGTGAAATGTCTCATTCTTACAGTATAGAAACAATATGTGTATTTACACAATCTTTATATTTTTTCTGGCAGTGGTGGCACTTTCTTTTTCCTTGGGCTGCAAGCACAGTAGCTTCATTGTGGGAATATCCAGGGGCGCAGCAAGTACCAAAGGACTAGAAAGCCGATTTGAGACCGGCTGCTCATAAAGAGTCTGTGCTTACTGCCTGCCTGGTAGTCAGCCATGAGGGAGCAAAGAGGAACACAGGAACGCTACAGGCACCTAGAACCTCATCCCAAGGAAAAGTCAGCTGGTAGGCTATATACGTATGACATAACAGTACCTAGACTCTCAGACTGACTGGATTGACGGCCTGGTGAACCAGCACCCCAGATGTGCTGATGGACTGCATTGCAAAGTACAAAGGTAAAGAACGAGAGACTGTCTAATTGCCTTCTTCCTGCGACCTCTCTGCACCTCTCACTACAGCTCGTATCAACATCCATCATCTTCCACTTCCCCAGGGGCCTGCTCTTGCTGAGGAGAGTATTAAACCTGGCTGCCACAACATCTATCCCCTTGGAGTAACTACATGCAGTGCCAGCCATCCCTGGCTGGACACCTCAGCTGGCATCACAAACTTTTCCTTTTCAAAATCAATTCACCGGGTGTTAAGGGTGTTCCTTGTGCTCTTTTGCTAAAGTTGGTCTCTTGTTTCACTCTGGATTTTGCCAGACTTCTTTCAACACATTCTTGTATTTTCTTGTACTGCTCTTTTCTTCTAGTATCCCAATCTGCATCTGAGGTGTCTTCTTGAGGAACCACAATGCCCATTTCAAAGTCTACTGGCAATTTTCCTGGTCTTGCTCTCATGAGGTATGCAGGGGTACAATTTGTTGAGCTTACTGGTATGTTGTTGTAGATGTCAACAAGGTCTGGTAACTTCTCTGGCCATCTGTTTTGCTCTTCTAAGGGCAGAGTTTTCAGCAATTCTATTACCACATGATTCATCTTTTCGCACATTCTGTTGGTTTGGGGATGGTAAGGCGTGGTATGAATATTTTTGCATGCGTATAAGTTACAGAACTCTTGAAATATTTCAGCTTCAGAGGCGGCACCTTGGTCTGTCAATACCTGTTCTGGGTACAGTTACCCGTGTGATCTGCAGAAATAGGCTTGAAAGGTTCTTGCTGCTGTTTGAGCTGTTAAGTCTTTTACAGGAGCTACCACTAGGAATCTGGAATAGTGGACCACCATGGTAAGAGCATAGGTATAGCCAGATCTGCTGGGTGCGAGCTTGTCATGATCTAAGGCCACCAGTTCTAATGACTGTTTAGTAATGATAGGCTGGAGTGGTGCTTTCTGGCTGTTACGGTGTTTTCTTCTTAATGAGCATGGTCCACAATTCTTACACCATTTCTCTATGGAGGACCTCATGCCGATTCAGTAGAATCTTTCACGTAACAATATTTCCAGTTTTCTCCATCTAAAGTGTCCTGCTCCATTATGGTACACTTCTAACACCATTTGGACATCTCTCTTTGGAACCACAACTTGCCATACCATTTCATGTGTTCTTAGGTTGATATACCGTCTGCACAATTTACCTTGATAGATGAATAACCTGCTTCTTTCTTTCCACAGGTACTGGGTCTCTGGTGGAGCATTCTTTTCAAGTTGGGAATCCGGTTGGGTTACCAGCCTCTTCACTAGGCTCACGGCCGGATCACTGTCTTGTGTCTCTTTCCATCCATAGTGAGGAAACAGGTTTAGTGCAACATTCTGATGGTTTTGGTAGATATGGATTTCTGTCATCTTCCATTTTCTACTTTTATGGAATGCTGGGAGTTCTATTTCCTCCAAGTAATCTTCCTCTTCTTCAAGTCCTTGCAAATGTACTTGAGGATTTCTGGAGAGGGCATCAGCATTTGCATTCTTTCTGCCTGCCCGGTACTTGATGATAAAGTCATAGTTCAATAGTCGGGCCATCCAGCGTTGTTCCAATGCATCAAGCTTAGCAGTATCCAGGTGTGTTAACAGATTATTGTTCGTGAAGACAGTAAATTTTGAAGCTGCAAGGTAATGCTTGAACCACTCCGTTATTGCCAATTCCCCGCAGGGGTGCCACACCTGCTCATCTCTGTCATCAGACATATTTGTCTGATGGTAAAGTTGTAGCAGAGCTGAAGACAGAAGACCTGTGGGTTATGTCGAAGCGAGGAATTTTTTTAATTAAAGATGGAGTCCCTAATGTGTTTTATTTTTATTAAAAAAAATTTTTCTCTGTGTTGTGTTTTATTTTCTGTTTACTAGGAATTCATTGTGGCCATGTCTAATTTAGCGTGACGCCATGAATTCAGGCTTAGTGCCAGCTAATAATGCAAAGCTGGTACTAACCCCATTATTACCCAGGGTGCCACCCACCACCAGGGCCGCTGGAAAAAGCCAGATAAAGCGTCTGGAAATGGTGCTATGATGAATGTGCCATTTTCAGGGGTGGCTACGATTTTAAGCTTGGGGGGCCCAGAACGCTTGTAATTCAGCTGGTACTAAACCCGAAATTCATGGCATCACTCCAAATTACACATGGCCATCATGAATTTCTTGTAAACAGAAAAAAAACAGAAGTTTTTTTTTATTAACAATAAAGAACAAAACACATTTAGGGACTCCATCTTTAATAATAAAAAATCCTCGCTCCAACATAATCCATAACTCTGTCTTCAGCTCTGCTACATCTTTGCCATCAGACAAATATGTCTGCTGACAGAGATGAGCAGGCACAGAATGACACTGGAGCACTGTTACTGTGTAGTGCAGCACTATGTCGCTTTTTTGTCATTTGATGTAGCGTAGAGATCTTGGGAAAAGTATGGAATGTGCTCTGGAAATGATCAGGTATAGATAACTGCGTTATTTTCTGCAGAGATGAAACCTGGCTAGAAGACGTGATATCGGTCTGCGACAGATGAAGAAAACTGAAGATGAAGGACTTCACCTAGAAACATCATTGGTGAGTATGGGTATTACCTATACACACACACTGACACTATATATAGAACTCCTGTGTATAATGTCAATGGTGATCATTGCATTACCTGCACACTGACATTATATACAGAGCTTCGGTGTATAATGTCACTGGTTATGACTGTATTACCTTTACACTGTCACTATATACAGAGCTTCTGTGTATAATGTCACTGGGTATGACTGTATTACCTGTAAACTGAGACTATTTACAGAGCTTTTTTTACATTTTCATTATTTTAGTATTATTTGTCACTATGTAGTGGCATTATGTCATAACATGGCGGTATTTGTCCCTTCTATGTGGTATTATTCGGTCACTATGTGATGGTAATGCGTCGCCCAGGGTATGAGGTACTCGGGAATCAGGCGGCAGAAAGGTTAACTGTGTCCCGGGGAATGGTGGCCGCGCCTGATCCAGTGTCCTGGGGACTGCTCTCTTGAAAAGTGGTTATATACAGTGGAGTATTTACAGTTTATAGATGTCGTGACGCCACCTGCAGTATCTGGTGATGTTCACCAGCACCGCCACAGTCCTCCGGTGGTCGATGGTATTGTGGCAATGATGGTGTAGTCCTCCGCTGGTAGGACTGGGTCCTCCGGGGCAGTGTAGTGTGAAGGGACAGGTTGTAGTGCAGCTGAGATTGTTTAGGGAGAGCTGAGGTAGTCTATAGAGGATACTGGGAGCAGAAGGGAAGAATGCACACACGCTGAGAAATTTCTTTTACCTTTTACTGAGGTCTTGAGCAGGTAAAACGCCCAGGGCACTGACGGGTGACAGGGTTGCACAGTGGGTTCCCACAGCAAGTGGGTATAAGGCCTCCTCTGCTTATGTATTTGTTGAAGCACAGCCTGCTGTAGCCTGACTTGCCTCCACTCTCTTCCTTGTCTGTTTCCCTCTCCTCCTGTGCGGTCTCTGGGATAACCCTCTCTGGACACTGCAGGCTGGTCTGCTGTTCCTCAGACGTGTGATACAACCTGTTTTTCACCTTCAAAAATAAAAAACACAAAAAGGATAATCATCTCTCTCTTTTTATTGTGTGCCGGGGATATATTTAAAGACTTTTTGGTCTGCTGTTCCTGGCTCACTCTCTTGACCCTCCTGGGAGACCGGTAGCTGTAGCTTCCACGGTGCGACGGGGTTTTCTGTGAGCCTATAGTTCCTCACAGGTGCGGATCCCCAATATCCGGCGTCTCGCCTGGGTCGAACTCCCTCCAGCTCTTACAAGGGCGAACTCCCTCCGGCTCTTTGCTCCCTTCTCTGCTCTGGGCTCCCTGCCTTCAGTCCCACTTTGACGTCGAAGGGCCACTCCGGGTCACTGGCTCAGGCCTAAACGCAGCACCGATCAACAGGACTTCCTTGCAGCTCTTCTAGCGTCTGCACACACTCTGCCTAGCTCCTCCCCAGCAGCAGTATATATAGGGGATCTTGCCTAAGGTCAGCAAGTGGGGCTCTCCCTACTGTGCCGGGGTGGAAGATGTTGTTTGTAGTAGGTACCTACTGTGGAAACCCAGCTGCACATTAGACAGATCTGTGGTTACCTGCGTGAGCAGGGCGCCACAGTAATACGTGGTCTCATGGTGTGGCAGTATTTATACCATGTACATGGTAGTATTTGATCACTATGTGGTGATATTATGTGCTTTAGTCAAGGTGTGACGGTATTTGTGCCTTTTATGTGGCATTATTTGGGTACTATGTGATGGTAATATGTGGCTTTTTCTGGAAGCCCCAATGATGATGAATGGAGCTGCGGTCACTTCATTACCAGCCGCTGCATTTTATAATGGGGAGAAAAACTCTCAGTTTCCACTGTTCCGGATTCCACCAATAAATAAGTAATCACCTTCCAAACCTGCGGATCGCTGATAACTTGTTTTCACGAAAAAATATCTTTAATTCAAATTACAGTATTTGTACATCGCCGTTATGGTGCATGCACAGTGATGTGCAGTAGCTGATGCTATAATGGGTATAACGGCTAACAGGTATTTGTGACCCACCTAGGCCGGAGTACTCAGAGCTCGGGCACGGTGTCAGGGGGACGCTATCACGGGTGGCTGCACCCAAGTCCGTGGCCCTGGGGTCGGTGACTTCTTAAAAATACAGTTTCTATTAGGATAGTTCTAATAGAACACCACCTGTAGTACCTGGTGAGGGATCACCAGCGCCGCCACAGTCCTCCGGAGGGCGTTGGAATTGCGGCAATTGCTGCCTCCGGGGCAGCGATAGCTGAAATAAAAGTCACTGATCACGGCACACAGACACAACAGCAGGTTAACTCTTTCCGGGTACTTTACTGAAAACAAGCATCCAATGAATACACAGTTCACAGTGCAGTAAAGATGGAATTCACAGGTGACCCTTCGGGTGACTGTAAGCGGATGCAAGGTGGAGTGGAGGTATCCGCGGTATGTCTTAGTTAACGAACCCGTGTCCTTTCAGCCCTGGCTAGGTAAGTCTCTTCCCAGCCCCGCTGAGGTAGTAATGGAGTTCCTCTCCTCTCCCTCTCTGCTGCTTGGACCCCAACCTCTTGAGGAGCCAGGTGGACCGCTCCGTGAGTGGCAGGGTGCTGTGGCTGATAAACAGGCCGCAGCAACCGATTGACGGCTACGGAGGTGGACTCCGGCCCTTTCCTCGGATCCGGCTTACCGTGGTATATTGGGGAAGCTGCCCGGAGTATGGTCGCTCCGCACTGAGGTTCCCCCTTTCTCTCGTGGACCCAGACTCACGCATCAGGCACCCTCTCTCAAGGTTCCCTCCGGACCTTCTTCCATCTTCCCTCAGGTCTAGTCTGCAACTCGCCTGTTTTGACCTTCCGACTCTCCTAACCCTTCCTCCGAGGGAGCCCTTCCCCGGATTGAGTGTGGGAGTGCTGGAATTGGGTCCCTCCTACCAACCCTGCATTCACTTACAGCTGGGATAATTACACCGCTTTTATGGGTGTAATACCCTGGTGTGACGCCTGACCAACGGGGCGCCACATTTGCATGAAGCTGAAGAATGGGTGGGTCCGGGTGGGTGGGCCCGGATGGATGTGCTCCTGGAGTCATTTCCCTGGTGAGCCCCACACACCTCAGTCCGGTGCTGATCTCACCCCTCCACAGTTGCTCAGGCACATCCCTCCCCACCGCTTCCTCTTTGATGGCGGATCCAAGCAAGGGTATAACCAGCATGCCTATCTCAATCTACCCATACATATTAATACTTATTCCTACACTATCTACAATGCTGTGCAAATTAATTGGGACAGAGCAAGTCTTTACTTGTTTTCTTGCATTAGTTTTACTATTGCTGATAAGTGTTTTATCAGTTCTTGGTGTTGTTTTCCTTAGATTTTCCATTACCAACGGTGGAAGCGATATCTCTTACAGTCAGACTTGTATGTTCATTAAGAGTAATAATTCTAGACCTCTTTTGTGGAGTAACATCCATTTTTACAGGCACGAATCACACTGAGAGAAAAAGTACACTAAACCACTCCTCACAGAAACAAGCTCTCAACTGAAGCTGAGGGGGCAGCTAACTGTTATTTTCTGACTAAAACCAGTCAAACCACATTTTGCTACTCAAGGTTGTACACTCACACCTGTTCAAAGCAGTTACAACTGGTTTAAATCACTGACTGGTAACCAACTTACGATTTTACTTAAAAAATGCTTTGTCCCAATTAATTCGCACAGCACTGTAGTTACTTACCGTATATCCTAACACATTATAGAACACTTATAATATTCTATTTTATCTAATCATGTCTATATATGCTAATCCAAATGATTTATTTTACATCTATCTTATCCTATTTTTATAAAAAAGCAACATTAGTTAACAGCACCAAAGTCTTAGAATAGGGTGTTACAGGTACCCTACAGTTCTCATTCCATACTGGAAGAACCACTGACATTTGGGGACTGTGGAACCCTGTACAGAAGTCTCTGCAGTCTCTTCTCTACCCCTCTAGATCTTCTTGGGCAAAGGCTATTTCAGCCCATATTGGGACATATGGCAGGGGTTCTTGGCTTACAGGGATCTTCAAACTAATACTGGGCTCTGGTTCTTCCTTGCGGCATGGTGACAATTTGGTGGGTTGTGGATCTGATTCAACAAGAGCTGGGGTGCATGGGGTACTCGGTCACCGGGGCTTCTGTGTGGGATGTCACGGATGATCGGTATCCCCGCTGCCGTGCCCTGGCGAACAACTATACCAGGTGTTGATGGTAAACGGTGGGGGTAAAAGGGGGTTATTTACAGGGGAACGTGACGCCACCTGTAGAGTCCGGTAAGGTGGTACCGGCGCTGCCAGCCTGCCACTGAGGTGATGGAGGGGGCAGCGGTGTGTGGTACAGTTCCCCACAGGTGGAGCTTTACCTCAGGGCAGCTATGATGGTGGTGAGACGATGAGGGAGGACAGTGATGGTAATGGAGGTGCAGTTCTTACCCCTCTGCTGTTGATGTTGATGATGTTAAGTCCTTTGAGCTGCGGCAGGAAGAATAACAGAAACCAGTTCTTGTTTAACTTTACTTTACTCGGTACCGGCTGATGGCATAACAATACACGGTACAGTTTGGTTTAGGGTATTGTTACCAACTCAGGATTTCTCTTAAGGAGTCTTTAGATGTTCTTTGTCTTTCAGGGTTTCTATTCTCTTTCTAGATCTTTCTGTCTTTCCCACCTTTGAAGAGCTCCCCCGCCAGTCCTACGGTCTGTTTCTAGGAGATAAGGTCTGTCCACTACCCCGTCCGGACAGGGCAACCCGAGACTACAAAGTTCCCTTCCAGCACCGCAGTAAATGTCTGTCCCTTTTTATTTCTCCTAGTGTCCTGAACCGGTTTTCAGTCCTGAGGGGAGAGGTACCTTTGTGGTGCTGTCAGCAACCCGTTTCTGTTGGGCCTGCAGCTCGTCGGCTTTGCAGTCAGGGATGAACTCCTGGCTGCCTCGGTCGTCCGTGTCACCTGTGTACCTTCAACATGACCAGCTGGCTCCTACCAGTTCTGGTCCGTTGCCATCTGTCCTGGGCCCCCTCATAAAGATGGGGTACCCTCCACTCAGCTGAGCTGCCAGGCCTGACCACTCTGTCTGCCTTCCCAGCGCCGTCTGAGGTAAAGTCTCAACTGTCACTCTGCTCTATCCTAAGCTCCGCCCACCACCTGTGGAACCTACCATATTACCAGTTCCCCCTACACTAAGTGGTGCGGTCCTAAGTGAGTGCTAAAAATAGACTCCATAAGATTTAAATCCTAACCTAGCAACTTACAAGGAAAAACACATTTTATATTCAAGTGTAATACCATTCTGTGGCGCATACCCGCAGGGCGCCACACACCCCCTTGGTGAAACACACCCGTCCGCGGGTGTCAAACCAAACCTGCAATAAAATACATTTACATATAACATTGAACATTTAGAACATTTATCAACAATAAGATTACTTCTTTTCTTCCCTTGCGGGAGGCTCACTGCTTTTAATGTTGCATTTAACTTTGACTATAGTCTAGTCCATACTGGCCCAACTGGGACCAGGTAACAAGTTCTTTGGTTACTGTCCATCAAGTGCTGAAAAAGGAAAAAGAAACAGTGCAATTCCAGGAAAATATGCATTTTAAACAATTCTGCTCACACTTTAAACAGTACAATACCGGGTTAACTCTTTACTGCTCAACTTACTGACCCGGATTGCAAACCTCCCAC
The DNA here is from genome assembly GCA_033576535.1 of Allobates femoralis. Taxonomy (NCBI): domain Eukaryota; kingdom Metazoa; phylum Chordata; class Amphibia; order Anura; family Aromobatidae; genus Allobates; species Allobates femoralis. The sequence goes on along the minus strand of JARQOC010000130.1, from coordinate 53,914 downwards.
TGAGACCTGCGTGGCATTTATTTATCCCCACAATACAGGTCCCGGTCCAGGTGGCCCTGGGGAACTGCAGATAGATGGACTCTCCTCTCTCCAACCGCTGCTGCTGGTACCGCGACCCTCCATAGCTCGCGGGGCCCGGCCTCCTCCGTACCACCGACGGTTTCTTCCTCCTCCAGATTCTCCTCTTCCTCCCCAACACTGACCTGGCCGCTTTCACTTGCAATCGGCTCCTCCTTCATCAGCTCGGGCTCCTTCAGGAACTGGATGAAGTCCTCCGCCTCGGTGATATTCTCCTCTCCGGGTTCCACAAGGGGTGCATAAACTGGTCCCAGGGAATCAGCAGCTGGGACTGCCATTGCCTCACAGCCGGTTACAGGTAACGGGTCCGGAGCCTGACCAGGTATATTGAGTCCGCTCCCGGCCGCATCCTGCTTAGTTCGTGTAGTCTAGAACCAGTGTGGGCTGGCGCTCGACCCGCCCCCTTGGTTGATTGAGAGCAATGGGGGCGGGGAGACTTTTTGGCGCCTCTTGAATGGCCTATGTTTGTTGAGGGGCCGAGGCACGCCCCTAGGCCGGCACATTGTTGTTTCTGCACTTTTAAGCCCGCCCACCACGAAGTTCCTGTGAGCAAGTCCTTCGGGCTTTTCCGGAGCCCGCCACTACCTTCGTCACTCCTCGGCAGAGCGGAGGGGGCAGGGCTTATATTCCCGCTCTTTCTCCTGCTGTAGTGACGCAGTTTGAACTTCTGAGGCGATGTAATGGCGGCTCGACTCAGTTTTTATAATCCACACAGTTAGACAATAATAAAGTTCTTAAGGCACACTTCACCCGGTAGATACCAGGCTGGCTCATCCTGTTCGTGACGCCAATTTGTTTCAACCAGAGCTGGGGTGCGTGAGGTACTCGGTCACCGGGGCTTCTGTGTGGGATGTCACTGATGGTTGGTATCCCCGGTGCCGTGCCCTGGCGAACAATTATACCAGGTGTTGATGGTAAACGGTGGGGGTGAAAGGGGTTATTTACAGGGGAACGTGACGCCACCTGTAGAGTCCGGTAAGGTGGTACCGGCGCTGCCAGCCGGCCGCTGAGGTGATGGAGGGGGCAGCGGTGTGTGGTACAGCTCCCCACAGGTGGAGCTTTACCTCAGGGCAGCTATGGTGGTGGTGAGACGGTGAGGGAGGACAGTGATGGAAAATGGTGGTACAGTTCTTACCCGTCTGCTGTTGATGTTGATGATGTTAAGTCCTTTGAGCTGCGGCAGGAAGAATAACAGAAACCATTTCCATTTTAACTTTACTTTACTCGGTACCGGCTGATGGTATAACAATACACGGTACAGTTTGGTTTAGGGTGCTGTTACCAACTCAGGATTTCTCTTAAGGAGTCTTTAGATGTTCTTTCTCTGTCTTTCAGGGTTTCTATTTTCTTTCTAGATCTTTCTCTCTTTCTCACCTTTGAAGAGCTCCCCCGCCAGTCCTACGGTCTGTTTCTAGGAGATAAGGTCTGTCCACTACCCGGTCCAGACAGGGCAACCCAAGACTACAAAGTTCCCTTCCAGCACCGCCGTAAATGTCTGTCCCTTTTTATTTCTCCTAGTGTCCTGAACCGGTTTTCAGTCCTGAGGGGAGAGGTACCTTTGTGGTGCTGTCAGCAACCCGGTCCTGTTGGGCCTGCAGCTCATCGGCTTCGCAGTCAGGGCTTAACTCCTGGCTGCCTCGGTCGTCCGTGTCACCTGTGTACCCTCAACATGACCAGCTGGCTCCTACCAGTTCTGGTCCGTTGCCATCTGTCCTGGGCCCCCTCATAAAGATGGGGTACCCTCCACTCAGCTGAGCTGCCAGGCCTGACCACTCTGTCTGCCTTCCCAGCGCCGTCTGAGGTAAAGTCTCAACTGTCACTCTGCTCTATCCTAAGCTCCGCCCAACACCTGTGGAACCTACCATATTACCAGTTCCCCCTACACTAAGTGGTGCGGTCCTAAGTGAGTGCTAAAAATAGACTCCATAAGATTTAAATCCTAACCTAGCAACTTACAAGGAAAAACACATTTTATATTCAAGTGTAATACCATTCTGTGGCGCATACCCGCAGGGGCGCCACACACCCCCTTGGTGAAACACACCCGTCCGCGGGTTTCAAACCAAACCTGCAATAAAATACATTTACATATAACATTGAACATTTAGAACATTTATCAACAATAGGATTACTTCTTTTCTTCCCTTGCGGGAGGCTCACTGCTTTTAACGTTGCATTTAACTTTGACTATAGTCTAGTCCATACTGGCCCAACTGGGACCAGGTAACAAGTTCTTTGGTTACTGTCCATCAAGTGCTGAAAAAGGAAAAAGAAACAGTGCAATTCCAGGAAAATATGCATTTTAAACAATTCTGCTCACACTTTAAACAGTGCAATACCGGGTTAACTCTTTACTGCTCAACTTACTGACCTGGATTGCAAACCTCCCACTGAGACCTGCGTGGCATTTATTTATCCCCACAATACAGGTCCCGGTCCAGGTGGCCCTGGGGAACTGCAGATAGATGGACTCTCCTCTCTCCAACCGCTGCTGCTGGTACCGCGACCCTCCATAGCTCGCGGGGCCCGGCCTCCTCCGTACCACCGACGGTTTCTTCCTCCTCCAGATTCTCCTCTTCCTCCCCAACACTGACCTGGCCGCTTTCACTTGCAATCGGCTCCTCCTTCATCAGCTCGGGCTCCTTCAGGAACTGGATGAAGTCCTCCGCCTCGGTGATATTCTCCTCTCCGGGTTCCACAAGGGGTGCATAAACTGGTCCCAGGGAATCAGCAGCTGGGACTGCCATTGCCTCACAGCCGGTTACAGGTAACGGGTCTGGAGCCTGACCAGGTATATTGAGTCCGCTCCCGGCCGCATCCTGCTTAGTTCGTGTAGTCCAGAACCAGTGTGGGCTGGCGCTCGACCCGCCCCCTTGGTTGATTGAGAGCAATGGGGGCGGGGAGACTTCTGTGGCGCATACCCGCAGGGGCGCCACAGATCCTCACCACTCTCTGGTGCTGGCAGTCCCATGGAATCGATGTCCACTGCAGAGTCTGTCGGCTTGGGTGCAAACAGCATGGGATCCTCCATCCCAGACAGCTCACCTGTGTGTGGCTTTGCAGGTTAAGGCACATGTAGAATTACAGCAGCTCCAACCTGCTCCATGGTGCATGAAGGCTGGCAGACTGATCGTGTTACCTGGAAGTCACAAGCCTGTGACCCCCCTCATCCTGCTCAGGGGGGACAACAGTAGCAGCTCTGGAGTCCAGAATGAGCTCTGCCATGAATACGTTAATCTGTCTTTACTTTCTCTGTTCCCAGCACACACAGTGAGATCAAATAATTCCTTTCTCACTGCACAGCCTTGCATCTGTCCCTCCCCTTGGAGGTAGGCAGACAGCAAAACACAGGTCTTAGTGGAGAGGGGCAGATCAGTCTTCACAAGGGGGAGGCAAGTGCAAGTACATAGTCTATGGAGAGGGGCTGGCATAGTTTTTGCAGGGGGAGGCAACAATATTTTGACACAGTCTAATGCAAAGGGTGGCACCTTCTTGCCGGAGATTAACAAGGCACTTCAGTGCACTTCAGTACACAGTCTATGTAAATGGGAGGGGCCTCCTTTGGCTCCATTCCTGAGGCTCCACCTGCTACTGCTAACCCCTCCCTCCAACCATAGTCTGTCACAGCCTAACACAGGCCTTCTTGTGCCCAGCCCTCTGATCAGATTTAAGGCAGTGTGTGTCTGCTTCGGGAGTCTAGCAAAGGAATTCTCCTCAGACATGGCATTAGTACTGATGACCTTAAAGGGAACCTGTCACCTAATCTATGGCCCCTAAACTATCACTACCTGCCCCTACAGACCCTAACTAGCTCCCTAACCATCCCTGCCTGTCCTAATAGGGCTTTATATAAGGTGAATTAAACACTTTAGAAACTTACATTTTTTCCGTCTGTGGGGCGTTCCTGTCGGCTCTTGTCTGCAGGGCGGGGTCCCCAGAGCCGCGCTCCCCCCGCCTCGCTCCCTTCCCAACGCCCTAATGGGCGGCATTGTGGATTTGAAGAGCGGGGGAGCCCAGTGGAATCATCCCGCCCCGCTCTTCATGACGCGAGACCGGAAACCGCGTCATTTCCGGTCCGCGCATGCCCAGTGCGGTGGATGAAGCCGACGCGAGTCCCGGAGTCGCTAAGCAACGATCGGGAGCGTCTTCTGAAGGTGAGTATCGGCGGACCCCCCCCCCTCCCAAAACTGCACATATATATGTGTGTGTAATCCACATGTATATATGGATTACACACACATATATATATATTCACTTTGATTAGGTACATTTCATATGTGCATCTATATATATATATATATATATAGATGCACATATATATAGTTAGATTATATATATGTGTGTGCATGTGTATATATATATATATATATGTGTGTGTGTGTGCACATATATATATATATATATATATATAATATATGCACACACACACTAAAAAAATAATATATAGATATAGTGTTAGAGTATATTTATATTTGCATGTATATGTGCACATACATATATATATATATATGTATATATAATCTATGTATGTGCACATATACATGCAAATATAAATATACTCTAACTATATATATATATATTATTTTTTTGTGTGTGTATGCATATATTATATATATATATATGTATGTAACTATATATACACATATATATATGTGTGTATATATGGTTAGATAGATTATATATATATATATATATAGATGTATATAGATGCGTCATATATATACTGTATATATAAAGTGGATGCAGCTAATATATAGTGTGTATATATATATATATATATATATATATGATGCATCTACTTTATATATATATATATATATATACAGTGTATATATATATATATATATATAGTATATATATGGTGCATCTATAGATATGATGAATCTAATATATATATATATATATATATATACAGAAATATATAGTAAATTACACATATTATGCATATGTGTAAATGTATATACATATACATATATGTGGATACTAAGACATATAAATATATATGTATATGTGTGCATATGAATATATACACACGTGTATACATATGATTAGCCACATATATAATATATATATATATAGATTCATCATATCTATAGATGCACCATATATATACTATATATATATATATATATATATATATATATATATACACTGTATATATATATATATATATATATAAAGTAGATGCATCATATATATATATATATATATATACACACTATATATTAGCTGCATCCACTTTATATATACAGTATATATATGACGCATTTATATACATCTATATATATATATATATAATCTATCTAACCATATATACACACATATATATATGTGTATATATAGTTACATACATATATATATATATAATATATGCACACACACACACAAAAAAATAATATATATATATATAGTTAGAGTATATTTATATTTGCATGTATATGTGCACATACATAGATTATATATACATATATATATATGTATGTGCACATATACATGCAAATATAAATATACTCTAACACTATGGCCATGTTCACACACATGCGTTTTTTTGACTATCTCTGCGTTTTTGGGCTGTTAAAAAAAACGCAGGTGCGTTAACGCAGGGTACATTTGAGTGTAGCTGCGCTTTTCAGCTCCATTTGCGTTTTTTACCCCTAGTACAAAAAACGCTGCATGCAGCGTTTTTGGGTGCTGTAAAAAAACGCATGTGCGTTTTTTTAACATGGGGCCCTATGGGAAACGCATGCAAAAACGCATGGTACATTAGTACCTTTTAGTGCCATTCAAAAACGCATGCGTTTCCCATAGGGGCCCATGTTAAAAAAAACGCATGCGTTTTTGAAAAAACGCACATGCGTTTTTTTAACATGGGGGCCCTATGGGAAACACATGCGTTTTTAAAAGGCACATTTATGCACCCTGCGTTAACGCTTGCGTTTTTGCCTGCGTTTTTGGTGAAAAAATGACTAAGTCCAAAAACGTGGCAAATCCTTTCAGACACACAAGGGACATTTTTTAGCACTCTTAAAAAAACGCAAGTGCTTTTAAGAGTGCTAAAAAAAACGCAAATTGTGTGTGAACATAGCCTATATCTATATATTATTTTTTTAGTGTGTGTGTGCATATATTATATATATATATATATGTGCACACACACACATATATATATATATATATATATATACACATGCACACACATATATATAATCTAACTATATATATGTGCATATATATATATATATATATATATATATATATATATATATATATATATATATATATGCACACATGAAATGTACCTAATCAAAGTGAATATATATATATGTGTGTGTAATCCATATATACATGTGGATTACACACACATATATATGTGCAGTTTTGGGAGGGGGGGGGCCGCCGATACTCACCTTCCGAAGACGCTCCCGATCGTTGCTTAGCGACGCCGGGACTCGCGTCGGCTTCACCCGCCGCACTGGCATGCGCGGACCGGAAATGACGCGGTTTCCGGTCCCGCGTCATGAAGAGCGGGGCGGGATGATTCCACTGGGCTACCCCGCTCTTCAAATCCACAATGCCGCCCATTAGGGCATTGGGAAGGGAGCGAGGCGGGGGGAGCGCGGCTCTGGGGACCCCGCCCTGCAGACAAGAGCCGACAGGAACGCCCCACAGACGGAAAAAATGTAAGTTTCTAAAGTGTTTAATTCACCTTATATAAAGCCCTATTAGGACAGGCAGGGATGGTTAGGGAGCTAGTTAGGGTCTGTAGGGGCAGGTAGTGATAGTTTAGGGGCCATAGATTAGGTGACAGGTTCCCTTTAATGTCATTCCATATGTTTACTATACAGATTTTTGGCAAGTGCACAACTGTGTAATTATATGTATAATTCATATTGAACTTGTTATTGCATTGCTGAAGTGTACTTGACCCACCCAGGGGTCTTTGGGAACTCGGTATCCGGGCGTTTACTGAAAGAGGATGTCACTGGTGGCCTGCCCAGACCCGTAACCCTGGGTCACTTGGTAAAAGGGAAAAATAATAAAAAGAAAGAATAAAGTCTCATGACGTCACCTGCAGTTTCTGGTGATCTCTAGTGATGAGTACCAAAATGCTCGGGTGCTCGATGCTCGGGCCGAGCATCCCAAGATACTCGTGTACTCGGCCCGAGCACCGAGCCCAATGTTATCCTATGGGAGACCCAAGTATTTTTATGAAATGACCGCCGGCAGCATGTAGAAACCCTAAAAATGTCACAAAAGTCTCAAAAGAGTGCTCAAATGACATGGCAACACCATGGGGAAGACCCCTGGAAGCATTTCTCACTCAAAAGTCACAGCTGTGAACAATGTTGTCCGAGTTTCACGCCAATTTTACGGAGTCACCAGAAAACCTTCCAAAATGACACCAAAATGAATATTCAGGGTGGAAATGTTAAGGGCACATACCCAATAGTGAGATACAGCTGGTGCATGTTACTTTTTGTGACTACATGAAAGATTTTACGTGAAAACATTGTGCGGCACTCCGATGTCCCTGAGAAGAGACGTACATGAAGCCCTGTCTTGACATAATGTGCCCAATTTGAGGAAGTGGGTGTATTGTAGTATTTTCCTTTACCAGGGCAGTCCAAAATTGTGAGGTTCACCAATGACCCATGCATACAGACATGCATGAGGGCCTGTAAACCTGAAGTGGGTGTATTGTAGTATAGCCCTTTGGCAGGGCAGCCAAAAATTGGGAGGCTCCACATTGTCCCTGGATAGAGACGTGCATGAGGGCCTGTAAACCTGAAGTGGGTGTATTGTAGTATAGCCCTTTGGCAGGGCAGCCAAAAATTGGGAGGTTCAACAATGCCCCTGGATACAGACATGCAGGAGGGCCTGTAAACCTGAAGTGGGTGTATTGTAGTATAGCCCTTTGGCAGGGCAGCCAAAAATTGGGAGGCTCCACATTGTCCCTGGATAGAGACGTGCATGAGGGCCTGTAAACCTGAAGTGGGTGTATTGTAGTATAGCCCTTTGGCAGGGCAGCCAAAAATTGGGAGGTTCAACAATGCCCCTGGATAAAGGCGTGCATGAGGGCCTGTAAACCTGAAGTGGGTGTATTGTAGTATAGCCCTTTGGCAGGGCAGCCAAAAATTGGGAGGCTCCACATTGTCCCTGGATAGAGACGTGCATGAGGGCCTGTAAACCTGAAGTGGGTGTATTGTAGTATAGCCCTTTGGCAGGGCAGCCAAAAATTGGGAGGTTCAACAATGCCCCTGGATACAGACATGCAGGAGAGCCTGTAAACCTGAAGTGGGTGTATTGTAGTATAGCCCTTTGGCAGGGCAGCCAAAAATTGGGAGGCTCCACATTGTCCCTGGATACAGACGTGCATGAGGGCCTGTAAACCTGAAGTGGGTGTATTGTAGTATAGCCCTTTGGCAGGGCAGCCAAAAATTGGGAGGTTCAACAATGCCCCTGGATAAAGGCGTGCATGAGGGCCTGTAAACCTGAAGTGGGTGTATTGTAGTATAGCCCTTTGGCAGGGCAGCCAAAAATTGGGAGGTTCAACAATGCCCCTGGATACAGACGTGCAGGAGGGCCTGTAAACCTGAAGTGGGTGTATTGTAGTATAGCCCTTTGGCAGGGCAGCCAAAAATTGGGAGGTTCAACAATGCCCCTGGATACAGACATGCAGGAGGGCCTGTAAACCTGAAGTGAGTGTATTGTAATATAGCCCTTTGGCAGGGCAGCCAAAAATTGGGAGGCTCTACATTGTCCCTGGATAGAGACGTGCATGAGGGCCTGTAAACCTGAAGTGGGTGTATTGTAGTATAGACCTTTGGCAGGGCAGCCAAAAATTGGGAGGTTCCACATTGTCCCTGGATAGAGACGTGCATGAGTGCCTCAAAACATTTTTCCCATTGAAAAGGAGCGGGTCTCCTGTCGTTGTAATGCCCATTCTAAAAGAATGGGTGAAAAAAAGTACCACTGGGGTATACCTGAAACAACAGCCTAACTATTGTAACGGTCATCATGGTGGCACATGAGGAGAAGGAGGAGCAGTCCAGCGATTATCCAAAGTCCAGAAGTGTGTACCCATGGGTGAGTGGAGATACATGGCAAATTCCCATAACAAAATTTAAATTCCGCTGTCATTTGCTGGTGGTGTGGTGAAGTCTGGCCCAATCCAACCCTTGTTCATCTTGATCAGAGTCAGCCTGTCAGCATTTTCAGTTGACAGGCGGGTGCGTTTATCAGTAATGATTCCACCTGCGGCACTAAAAACACGCTCTGACAAAACACTAGCGGCAGGGCAGGCCAGGACTTCCAAGGCGTAGAGAGCCAATTCATGCCACGTGTCCAGCTTGGAGACCCAATAATTGTAAGGCACAGAGGAATGTCGGAGTACAGTTGTTCGATCTGCAAGGTACTCCTTCAGCATCTGGCCAAACTTAGCATTTCTTGTAGCACTACCCCGCACCTCAGGGGCTGTGTTACGTGAGGGGCTGAGAAAACTGTCCCACATCGTAAAGACTGTTCCCCTACCTCTGGCGGATTTGACTTGTGCCCCTCTCGGCCGTACGCCTTGGTTGTCCACCGATTCTTGACCTATGCCGCTAGCGTTTTGTGAGGGGAATGCTTTGCCTATTTCTGTGACTATGGCCTTCTGGAACTGCTGCATTTTGGCTGACCTCTCTGCCTCAGGAATAAGAGACATAAAGTTCTCCTTGTAGCATGGGTCTAAGAGTGTTGCCAACCAGTAGTGATTGTCGGCCAAGATGTTCTTAACGCGAGGGTCACGAGCCAGGCAGCTTACCATAAGAGTCTGGCACACATGGCTGACTTTAACAGCCATCACTTCAGTATCCTGACCAACACGATGACTGAACATGCTGTCCTCCTCCTCCTCATCTCCCCTGTCTTCTGGCCAGCCACGCTGAAGCGAGGGTATGACTGGTGTGCATGTCATATCCTCAATTTGGCCAGAGAGTTGCTCCATGTCTTCATCCTCCTCGTCATAGTCCTCCACTGCACGTTGTGATGAGATGAGGCTGGGCTGTGTGTTATCACCCACACCCACTACTGTTTCTTGCTCCAACGCATCGCGCTCCGCCTGCAATGCATCATCTTTGTTTTTGAGCAGAGACCGTTTTAGAAGGCAGAGTAGCGGTATGGTGACGCTAATAATGGCGTCATCGCCGCTCACCATCTTGGTGGAGTCCTCAAAGTTTTGTAGGACGGTACATAGGTCGGACATCCATCTCCACTCCTCAGGTGTTATGTGTGGAGTTTGACCCATTTCCCGACGGCTTAGATGATGCAGGTAGTCAACAACTGCCCTCTTCTGCTCACATATCCTGACCAACATGTGCAGAGTTGAATTGCAATGCGTGGGGACATCACACACCAGTCTGTGGGCTGGAAGACGCAAACGGCGCTGAAAGCCGGCAAGGCCGGCTGAAGCAGCAGGTGACTTGCGAAAATGTGCAGACAGGCGGCAAACTTACCAGCAGATCAGACAGCTCTGGGTATGACTTTAGAAACCGCTGAACCACCAGGTTGAGCACATGGGCCACGCATGGAACATGCATCAGCTGGCCTCACCTCAAAGCTGCCACCAGGTTCCGGCCATTGTCACACACGACCTTTCCTGGCTTTAGGTTCAGAGGTGTGAGCCAGTGATCTGACTGCTGTTTCAGAGCTGTCCACACCTCTTCTGCATTGTGGGATTTGTCACCTATGCATATTAGCTTCAGCACAGCCTGTTGCCGCTTCACAGAGGCAGTGCTGCAGTGCTTCCAGCTTGGGACCGGTGTGGAAGGTAAAGTGGATGAGGATGCGCAGGAGGAGGAGGAGGAGGCTGAGGAGCATGACATTCTGGAGCTGTAGAGTGTGGGTGAAACCCTGACTGAGGTAGGGCCTGCAATCCTTGGTGTGGGAAGGACGTGTTCCGTCCCCCACTCAGACTGGGTCCCAGCTTCCACAATATTAACCCAGTGTGCCGTCAAGGAGATGTAGCGGCCTTGCCCACAAGCACTTGTCCACGTGTCTGTGGTTAGGTGGACTTTGGCTGAAACAGCGTTGTTCAGTGCACGTGTGATGCTTTGTGGCACGTGGTTATGCAATGCGGGGATGGCACACCTGGAGAAATAGTGGCGGCTGGGGACTGAGTAACGTGGGACAGCAGCCGCCATCAGGTCGCTGAATGCTTCCGTCTCCACCAGCCTTAAAGGCAACATTTCTAGCGCTATCAGTCGCGAAATGTGAGCATTTAGAACTGTGGCATGTGGGGCGTTGGCAGCGTATTTGCGCCTGCGTTCAAAGGTTTGCTGAATGGATAACTGCACGCTGCGCTGGGACAAGGACGTGCTGGATGGTGGTGTTATTTGTGCGTGGGCAACTTCAGGTGCAGGGCCGGAGGCTTGTTCGCGGCCAGCATGGACAGGGGATTGGCTTGCATGCACAACAGCCGAAGACGTAGCAGTGACATCAGCAAGCACCGCTCCTCGACTCTGTTGTACTTCCCACAAAGTCGGGTGCTTGGCTGACATGTGCCTGATCATGCTGGTGGTGGTCAGGCTGCTAGTTTTCGTACCCCTGGTGATGCTGGCATGGCAGGTGTTGCAAATGGCCTTTTTAGAGTCATCTGGTGCCAACTTAAAAAACTGCCAGGCACCTTGTGTTGTGTTGTTGTTCCGGGGAATGGTTGCCTGACTTCTGCCTCGGGCCACCCCCCTACTTCTTACTGCCTGTTGGGATGCTACGCCTCCCTCCCCCTGTGCACTGCTGTCCTCGCTCTGCATATCCTCCTGCCAGGTTGGGTCAGCTACTGGATCATCCACCACGTCGTCTTCCTCTTCCGCACCCTGATCCTCCTCCTGACTTCCTGGCAATTGTGTCTCATCATCGTCCACCCCTTGTTGAGACACATTGCCAACGTTCCCTTCGTGAGAACGTGGCTGCTCAAATATTTGGCCATCGGTACATACGCTCTCCTCATCACCCACTTCAACAGGAGCTGGCGAGAGGCCAGATTGTGCAAATGGATACGTGAACAGCTCTTCCGAGTGTCCAAGTGTGGGATCAGTAATGTCCGTGGACGTGTACTCGGCCTGGTGGTAGGAAGGAGGATCAGGTTGGGAAATGTGCGGTGCAGTATCACGGCTACTGACACTTGACCGTGTGGAAGACAGGGTGTTTGTGGAAGTGACAATCTGACTGGAAGCATTATCCGCTATCCAAGTAACAACCTGTTGACACTGGTCTTGGTTCAAGAGCGGTGTACTGCTGCGGGCCCCAAGAATTTGGGACAGGACGTGCGAGCGAGTAGATGTGGCACTTTGTTGTTGCGAAATTAGTGCTTGCACACGACCTCGGCCTCTGCCTGCACCACCATCATGTCCACTTCCTTGTTCCTTGCCAACGCCCTTGCGCATTTTGCCTGTATACAGCGACAACAGTCTGGTGACTGTTCTGGTCACAGGAAAGCTGGATATTGATAGCCTGCCTGTATACAGCTAGTCAGCTACAACAGTCTCCTGACTGTTCTGGTCACAGGAAAGCTGGATATGAATACTACACCCTGCCTGTATACAGCTAGTCAGCTACAACAGTCTCCTGACTGTTCTGGTCACAGGAAAGCTGGATATGGATATTACACCCTGATTGTATAGAGCTAGTCAGCTACAACAGTCTCCTGACTGTTCTGGTCACAGGAAAGCTGGATATGGATATTAGACCCTGCCTGTATAGAGCTAGTCAGCTACAACAGTCTCCTGACTGTTCTGGTCACAGGAAAGCTGGATATGGATATTACACCCTGCCTGTATACAGCTAGTCAGCTACAACAGTCTCCTGACTGTTCTGATCACAGGAAAGCTGGATATGGATATTACACCCTGCCTGTATAGAGCTACTCAGCTACAACAGTCTCCTGACTGTTCTGGTCACAGGAAAGCTGGATATGGATATTACACCCTGCCTGTATAGAGCTAGTCAGCTACAACAGTCTCCTGACTGTTCTGGTCACAGGAAAGCTGGATATGGATAGCCTGCCTGTATACAGCTAGTCAGCTACAACAGTCTCCTGACTGTTCTGGTCACAGGAAAGCTGGATATGGATAGCCTGCCTGTATACATCTGGTCAGCTACAACAGTCTCCTGACTGTTCTGGTCACAGGAAAGCTGGATATGGATAGCCTTCCTGTAAACAGCTAGTCAGCTGCAACAGTCTCATGACTGTTCTAGTCACAGGAAAGCTGGATATGGATATTACACCCTGCCTGTATAGAGCTAGTCAGCTACAACAGTCTCTTGACTGTTCTGGTCACAGGAAAGCTGGATATGGATATTACACCCTGCCTGTATAGAGCTAGTCAGCTACAACAGTCTCCTGACTGCTCTGGTCACAGGAAAGCTGGATATGGATATTATACCCTGCCTGTATAGAGCTAGTCAGCTGCAACAGTCTCCTGACTGTTCTGGTCACAGGAAAGCTGGATATGGATATTACACCCTGCCTGTATAGAGCTAGTCAGCTACAACAGTCTCCTGACTGTTCTGGTCACAGGAAAGCTGGATATGGATAGCCTGCCTGTATACAGCTAGTCAGCTACAACAGTCTCCTGACTGTTCTGGTCACAGGAAAGCTGGATATGGAGAGCCTGCCTGTATAGAGCTAGTCAGCTACAACAGTCTCCTGACTGTTCTGGTCACAGGAAAGCTGGATATGGATAGCCTGCCTGTATACAGCTAGTCAGCTACAACAGTCTCCTGACTGTTCTGGTCACAGGAAAACTGGATATGGATATTACACCCTGCCTGTATAGAGCTAGTCAGCTACAACAGTCTCCTGACTGTTCTGGTCACAGGAAAGCTGGATATGGATAGCCTGCCTGTATACAGCTAGTCAGCTACAACAGTCTCCTGACTGTTCTGGTCACAGGAAAGCTGGATATGGATATTAAACCCTGCCTGTATAGAGTTAGTCAGCTACAACAGTCTCCTGACTGATCTGGTCACAGGAAAGCTGGATATGGATATTACACCCTGCCTGTATACAGCTAGTCAGCTACAACAGTCTCCTGACTGTTCTGGTCACAGGAAAGCTGGATATGGATATTACACCCTGCCTGTTTAGAGCTAGTCAGTTACAACAGTCTCCTGACTGTTCTGGTCACAGGAAAGCTGGATATGGATAGCCTGCCTGTATACAGCTAGTCAGCTACAACAGTCTCCTGACTGTTCTGGTCACAGGAAAGCTGGATATGGAGAGCCTGCCTGTATAGAGCTAGTAAGCTACAACAGTCTCCTGACTGTTCTGGTCACAGGAAAGCTGGATATGGATAGCCTGCCTGTATACAGCTAGTCAGCTACAACAGTCTCCTGACTGTTCTGGTCACAGGAAAGCTGGATATGGATATTACACCCTGTCTGTATAGAGCTAGTCAGCTACAACAGTCTCCTGACTGTTCTGGTCACAGGAAAGCTGGATATGGATAGCCTGCCTGTATACAGCTAGTCAGCTACAACAGTCTCCTGACTGTTCTGGTCACAGGAAAGCTGGATATGGATATTACACCCTGCCTGTATAGAGCTAGTCAGCTACAACAGTCTCCTGACTGTTCTGGTCACAGGAAAGCTGGATATGGATAGCATGCCTGTTTACAGCTAGTCAGCTACAACAGTCTCCTGACTGTTCTGGTCACAGGAGAGCTGGATATGGATAGCCTGCCTGTATACAGCTGGTCAGCTACAACAGTCTCCTGACTGTTCTGGTCACAGGAAAGCTGGATATGGATAGCCTGCCTGTATACAGCTAGTCAGCTACAACAGTCTCCTGACCTGGTCACAGGAAAGCTGGATATGGATATTAGACCCTGCCTGTATAGAGCTAGTCAGCTACAACAGTCTCCTGACTGTTCTGGTCACAGGAAAGCTGGATATGGATATTACACCCTGCCTGTTTACAACTAGTCAGCTACAACAGTCTCCTTAGGACTGTTCTGGTCACTGGAAAGCTTGGACTCCGATCTGGATCACCCTGCCCATATCCTCCTAGATTAGTCCTGAGAAGGACTGTTCTGGTCAGCAGCAGTTTGCAGCCCTTCTCCGGATCTACCTATGAGGGCCGCAAATCTGTCCCTTAAGCAGCAGCAGACACTCTCCCTACACTGACTGTCTGGATGGCTGTGTGCAGAGCACATCGTGGCCGGGTCTTATAAAGGCTCGGTCACCCTGTGCGGGCCGGCCAATCACTGCAATGCCCCAACTAACAGGGCTGTGGTATTGCAGTGACTGCCAGCCAATCCCTGCATGTGGGCTGGCTCTCTAAAGAGCGCCAACATGCAGGGATGAGTACCCCGAGTACAGCACGAGTATCGCGAGATTACTCGGTACTCGCAGAGTAGCCCGAGTATAGTGATACTCGTGCGAGTACCGAGTAGTCACAAGCGTACTCGCTCATCACTAGTGATCTCACCAGCGCCGCTGTCAGACCGCCGGGGATGGTGATATTGCAGCCAGTTGACAACACTCCCTGCAGGCGGAGCGGGGTCCCCGGGGCAGTGTAGCTGCTGAGCTGGTCGATGTGGCAGTAGCTACTTCTTAACTTAACAGAATAAGACACCGGAGGCTTTCTGACTCTGTACGGGTACTTTACTGGCAACAGTTCACGGTTCACTCAGTTTACAGTCACGCTGTCTTTGCGGGTAGCTGGCCAGGTAGTCACTGGAGGGTACAAAGTCTTTCTGAGGCTCCCCAAGTGTTCCTTCAACTTTACATTCTCTGTTCTCTGTGTCTTTCTTGCGCCTGCACACAACACTGAGTGTAATGGTCGTCTGACCTGAATCTGCTGTGGTAAAAATATTTATTTTCTATTTGTGTCCTTTGCTCACTTTAGATAAGGATTTAGTGGATAGGACTTGTGACATGTGGGGAGCCGTTTAGTGGCTCACAAGCTTACGTGATTTGGATCAAAAGACAAACCAATACCCCACAATTTGCTATAGTTTAAAACAAACTAATTTTCCACAAGTTCAGCACCTGTCATTGTGTTTTTTTTTTGCACTCTTTTTGTTGCTGTGTGTAGCTGGGCCATATGGGTGTGTTTGTTCCGGCAGGTAGCAGTGTTGAATGCCATAACAGCCCGCCTACTGAGATGGGGGCTAATGTAAGAGGCTGGGCATACACTGTGCAAACCTGTGTGAACTGCAGCCTATATGTATCCCATTGTGTTTGCAGGACAACCAGTGGTCACTCCTTTTGTGAGAAAGGAGGTTGCTAGTGATTGGGGCTGGTGTCTTGCATTCATGATGCCTTCATTTATAACCTGAGCAAAGTTGCACACAGCACTGAGTGTAATGGTCGTCTGACCTGATTCTGCTGTGGTAAGAAAATTTATTTTCTATTTGTGTCCTTTGCTCACTTTAGATGAGGATTTAGTGGATAGGACTTGTGACATGTGGGGAGCCGTGTAGTGGCTCACAAGCTTACGTGTTTTGGACCAACAGACAAACCAATACCCCACAATTTGCTATAGTTTAAAACTTTATTGCGCCTCCTTACTATCCGTGCACTGCCCTGTACAATCCACTTCCTACCAGGCCCGTCATGTGTGATGAGGTGACCCTTCTTCTCTAAGGGGCTCAACCTGGTTTGAAGATACCTGGTGGGGCTGCACATTGTGGACGAGGTCAGGGGCTGCTTGGCAGACCTGCGACCCACTGGTATTGGCGGTTCAGGGTTGGACTTGCCGGCACCAAGACTCGGAGATGGTACCCCGTTGCGGACCGGGATTCCCCCAGACTATTTACTCAGTCTAGCACTGGGTCTCCCTTGTCTATCTGGGTCGTCACTCCTTTTCAGGCGCCCTCCCTGTGATGTTCCTGTGGCGCCCCTGCGACCAGGGTGGCCAAATAGGGACCAAACATCCTCACAGCACACACACCCACAGGAGCACAGCACCCAACCCGGAGCCCGGGACTCTATGCAGGCAAGGGGTGGTGGGGTTTAGAGGAAAGTGGGTGGGGAATGTAGGTCAGGTGACAGACAGTACAAATAGAGGAAAAGAGGAGGAAGGAGTTAGTAGGCCAGAGTGAGCCGAGAGGTAAAGACCAGACAGACAGTGACACATCCCGGTGGGATTGGCCTCCTTGGAGACGCAGAATCCACAGAGAAACCATTCCATGGAGAGAAAGCTCATCCATAGCCGGCATCCAAAGTGAGTGTGAGGACAGAGACCGGACCGGTAACACTGGGCCCGAGGAGTACGGCAGCACCGACCAACTACCAGCGGGATAGATTCTCTAATTGCATCTGGAAGTCACACAGGAGGAAAGAGTCGGTGATCCCTTGAAAGACAGGGACACCCAAGCTAGGCTAACACCAGAGTGTCGGCTCTGAGGAGGACTGAAGTTACACACTGACTCCCCAGACAAACCAGTGGGAAACACAGATTCCAGATCAGTGTTCCTACCACCAGGGTTGGTTGGAGGCACAGCAACATCCAGGAAGACCCGGCTTACCGCTCACACACATAGGGGAAAGCTATACACAAGGGACCGAGTTGCCGCCCCACAATCCACACAGGAGAACAGAGATAGAACAAGCCTGAAAGTTCACAGAGAGAGTGAGGGGTCTCAGAGTGACAGCCTGGCTGCAGAGGGCTCAAGTGTCCGGAGCAGACTGTGAATAAGAACTGTTGTGAGCTGAAGAACTTGAAAGTAAACCCGGTGAACCCTGCTTCAGTTTCCCGTGTCTGATTCCAGGTATACAGAACTGTTATTGCACCTTTTAACCTGTCAGGAGCTGCCCCGACCCACGGCAGGCTCATCCACCTTGCTGCAGCATCCATCCATCCTCCTGACAGAAGCGCATTGCAGCGGTGGTCCTCTTAATGACCACAACCCGTGGGTGGCGTCACGACAAACTATCCCTGTAAATACTCCTTTCACTTGTGAGAACCTGGGACACGGTCCGGACCAAGACCGCCGTGATATCCCCAGCAGTACCCCGGTCCGGCCTCGTATTTTGGACTTTTCCCGCCAAATCGGAGCTTAATGGCGGCCATGAAGGCCTGAGACCATGTGCAGAGGAGCATGCCCAGACCCCCCATCGTGGGTCGGCCCGGTCCAAATCGGGAAAAGAAATGCCCGCCCTGGCTCCCCTTAACTCCGGGGGAGCCAGCCATCAATCCTAAGGAGGATCTGCCCCCAAGTGCACCTAAGAATGAGAAGCTGGCGGAAGCTGAAGAGGAAGTCGATGCCCAGGAAAGGCGGGGCAGAAAACCAGATGGAGAAGAGTTGCCATTACAGGACACCCGAATGGAAGGAGTTGGACGCAAGACTGAGCGCTGCTGCCGGAAGACCTACAGTGATCCTGGAGGGCCCACAGAAAGTTATAGTGGAGGAAGCCGGCCAGGGAAAGAACTCTAGTGACCGAGGTGGCATGGCGGAAGGCTACCAGAGAGGTCCGAAGGTCCAAGACACCCGGCGGGGTGTACTGCTACTGTTGCCACAGCAGATGACCCGGGTTCGGGCTGAGCAGAGAACCCGGATTCATATTGATGTGCAGCAAAGCCAACAGTCTCTAATTGTGCAGCCTGGCTGGGCTAGTGCCTCCAACATTACTCGGAGCGAGGAAGATCATAGCATAGAAGTCCTTGTTGATGTGTCCATCCCCAGAGGCGTACCACAACATACCACCAGAGTGGCCGACCCACTAGAAGCCCTGGCAGAGAGGGATTTGCAGCTACCGGAGCCCCTGATACCTGCACCTGCGACAACTGAGGTGAGAGGGGAGCAGCTCCGCTGCAGGTGGGAGAGGAGTGAGGCTGAGGACAATCTGATGGGCTTCCCTGGGGACCCTGGTAGTGACGTGGGCCCAGTAGAGATCATAACCAGATATGGATATCTCAGAAGGTGCATCCGTAAATGGGAAAAAGAGGAGATAGAGAGGCAAGTGCAGAAACAAATAATGATTGCTCGCACTATAGAAGCCAAAGAAGAAGTCCGGCTAGATAAAAGTGTTCACAGATCCCGGCGGCACCAGGGACAGGTCGTAAAAATAATATCATCCCGATGCAGCAAGAGACGTGTTTATCAATAGAAGGGACGTGGAGGAGTACCTGCCAACAAAGCACCTGGACAGGGAATTACGAATTGGAGAGTGGGTTTCTTATAATGTTATGCCCAGAGAAAGAGGCCCGTACGGTGTTAAAGTGAAAAGACTGTCCCTAAGAGCGCAAGAAGTGAATGAGCCCTCAGACATGGAGGGTCCTGAGATAGAGCACCCGGATCCAGTCAATAACCCTGATTCTACCCCAGAAAGCAGTACAGAGGTTGAAGTAACGTCGCAGAAGAGGTTCCCATAACAGCCATGGTGGATGCGACTACACAAACTCCTAGCAGCTACTTGTTGGTCCAAGCATTGAAATCGTTGGAGCTATTTCCAAGAAGGAAGATTCCGGAGGTTTTACCATGGAAGGTGAAGAAGGAAAAGGAGTGAAGACCCGGATTCATCATGCAGAGCTGTAAGTGTGAATGTGATGTGACCCTTATTGACCCATCCCATACCTGAAAGAGTGAATAGCCTTTTCCCCTTTTTGTCTTTTATGTGTAATGGACATTGCTATCATAGACGATGATATGATAAAAACTTTCCTTGTATATAGTTGAGCACCAGGTGTGCTCCCCATTGGTTTTGAGACCAGATCGCACATTGAGATTGTGCACAGAACTTGAGTCTGCAAGGTGCTTTTGAACGATTTTTGAAGCACTTGTGCCGTTTTAGGAAAGCTTTTGTACTTTTGGAAAACTTTTATACTTTTACTAGAAAGTAACATGCCTTTTATATGTGTTTAGAATGAGAATATTTATATGTGTGGTTTTAAAAAGTTTAGCACTTAACCCATTGTGCTAATAGAGAGCTGGTATTTATGCCACAGGACTCTTGAACGTTTGAATAGTAGACTGTGTAACCCGTGTCCCGTAGAGGGTTAAAGGACAGTGTGGTGTGAAATGCCAACAGGGAGGAGGAACAACTTGGCTACAAGTTGGTGACCCGAGGTCCTGGAGGCCTCCGCATTTACAGCCATAGACGAGCTGCAAACTGTATTTTATGTGTATATAGTTAATTAATGCAACATTTAAAGAACCCGTGCCTCCTTAACTGGATGAAAAGTAATGCTTAATGTTGTGTTTATGAAATAAAAATGCCTTTTTCAGGGGGATCCATGCCGGACAGCATGGGGACACGCCAGTTTAACTCCGGGAGAATGTGGCGCCCCTGCGACCAGGGTGGCCGCATAGGGAACTGCAGCCAGGCAGAAAGGTAGACAGTTTGTGCACCAAACACCCTCACAGCACACACCCACAGGAGCACAGCACCCAACCCAGAGCTCGGGACTCTAGGCAGGCAAGGGGCAGTGGGGTTTAGAGGAAAGTGGGTGGGTAATGTAAGTCAGGTGACAGATAGTAAAAATAGAGGAAAATAGGAGGAAGGAGTTAGTAGGCCAGAGTGAGCTGAGAGGTAAAGAC
Organism: Allobates femoralis; assembly: GCA_033576535.1. Taxonomy (NCBI): domain Eukaryota; kingdom Metazoa; phylum Chordata; class Amphibia; order Anura; family Aromobatidae; genus Allobates; species Allobates femoralis. The sequence continues at coordinate 33,314 of JARQOC010000130.1, read as the reverse complement.
TAGTGATGAGCGAGTACTAAAATGCTCGGGTGCTCGAAGCTCGGGCCGAGCATCCCGAGATACTCGTGTACTCGGCCCGAGTAACGAGCCCAATGTTTTCCTATGGGAGACACGAGTATTTTTATGAAATGACTGACGGCTGCCTGGAAAAAACCCTAAAAATGTCACAAAAGTCTCAGAAGAGTGCTGAAATGACATGGCAACACCATGGGGAAGACCCCTGGAAGCATTTCTCACTCAAAAGTCACAGCTGTGAACAATGTTGTCCGAGTTTCACGCCAATTTTACGGAGTGTCCAGAAAACCTTCCAAAATGACACCAAAATGAATATTTAGGGTGGAAATGTTAAGGGCACATACCCAATAGTGAGATACAGCTGGTGTATGTCACTTATTGTGATTACATAAAAGATTTTACGTGAAAACATTGTGCGACACTCCGATGACCCTGACAAGAGACGTACATGAAGCCCTGTCTAGAAATAAAGTGCCCATTTTGAGGAACTGGGTCTATTGTAGTATCTTCCTTTGCAAGGGCAGTCAAAAATTGGGAGGTTCACCAATGCCCCTGGATACAGACATGCAGGATGGCCTGTAAACAAGAACTGGGTGTATTTTAGTATATCCCTTTGGTCAGGGCAGCCAAAAATTGGGAGGTTCAACAATGACCCATGCTTACAGACATGTAGTAGGGCCTGTAACCCTCAAGTGGGTGTATTTTAGTATAGCCCTTTGGTCAGGGCAGCCAAAAATTGGGAGGTTCAACAATGACCCATGCTTACAGACATGTAGTAGGGCCTGTAACCCTCAAGTGGGTGTATTGTAGTATAGCCCATTTGTCAGGGCAGCCAAAAATTGGGAGGCTCCTCTTTGTCCCTGGATAGAGACGTGCAGGAGGGCCTGTTAAGAACTGGGTGTATTGTAGTATAGCCCTTTTGTCAGGGCAGCCAAAAATTGGGAGGCTCCTCTTTGTCCCTGGATAGAGATGTGCAGGAGGGCCTGTAACCCTCAAGTGGGTGTATTTTAGTATAGCCCTTTGGTCAGGGCAGCCAAAAATTGGGAGGCTCCTCTTTGTCCCTGGATAGAGATGTGCAGGAGGGCCTGTAACCCTCAAGTGGGTGTATTTTAGTATAGCCCTTTGGTCAGGGCAGCCAAAAATTGGGAGGCTCCTCTTTGTCCCTGGATAGAGATGTGCAGGAGGGCCTGTAACCCTCAAGTGGGTGTATTTTAGTATAGCCCTTTGGTCAGGGCAGCCAAAAATTGGGAGGCTCCTCTTTGTCCCTGGATAGAGACGTGCAGGAGGGCCTGTAAAGAAGAACTGGGTGTATTGTAGTATAGCCCATTTGTCAGGGCAGCCAAAAATTGGGAGGCTCCTCTTTGTCCCTGGATAGAGACGTGCAGGAGGGCCTGTTAAGAACTGGGTGTATTGTAGTATAGCCCTTTTGTCAGGGCAGCCAAAAATTGGGAGGCTCCTCTTTGTCCCTGGATAGAGATGTGCAGGAGGGCCTGTAACCCTCAAGTGGGTGTATTTTAGTATAGCCCTTTGGTCAGGGCAGCCAAAAATTGGGAGGCTCCTCTTTGTCCCTGGATAGAGATGTGCAGGAGGGCCTGTAACCCTCAAGTGGGTGTATTTTAGTATAGCCCTTTGGTCAGGGCAGCCAAAAATTGGGAGGCTCCTCTTTGTCCCTGGATAGAGACGTGCAGGAGGGCCTGTAAAGAAGAACTGGGTGTATTGTAGTATAGCCCATTTGTCAGGGCAGCCAAAAATTGGGAGGCTCCTCTTTGTCCCTGGATAGAGACGTGCAGGAGGGCCTGTTAAGAACTGGGTGTATTGTAGTATAGCCCTTTTGTCAGGGCAGCCAAAAATTGGGAGGCTCCTCTTTGTCCCTGGATTGAGACGTGCAGGAGGGCCTGTTAGGGAATGTGCACATCAGTCGTTTTGTGGGCTGCTTTTGGACGTTTTCCGTCGGCGTTTTCCGCTCAGTTTTATGTTAATTTATGTTAATCCTACCCTCCGGTTGGATTAACATGCTAGTCAATGGATTTTAGAAAACTCTGTCTACATTACAACGTTTTTCTTCTGGTCGTTTTCAGTCAAAACTGAGTTTTTTCACCGGTTTCCAAAAATAGAGCAAGTGACTTCTTTCCTCCGTTTTTCCACCGGTTTCAGCTGAACAAGTGCACTAAAAACTCAGTTTTAAAACCGCTCAGAAAAACCGCCGACAAAACGCTGTAAAACCGGGCGGAAAACGAGCAAAAAACGAGCAAAAAACGAGCAAAAAACGAGGGACACTGCTGAGCACAGAAAACTCAGTTTCTGCCAGTGTCCTCCGGTTCCCGGTCAGTCTGCAGAAATGCAGAACCGACTGATGTGCACATAGCCTTAAGAACTGGGTGTATTGTAGTATAGCCCTTTTGTCAGGGCAGCAAAAAATTGGGAGGCTCCTCTTTGTCCCTGGATTCAGACGTGCAGGAGGGCCTGTTAAGAAGAACAGGGTGTATTGTAGTATAGCCCTTTTGTCAGGGCAGCCAAAAATTGGGAGGCTCCTCTTTGTCCCTGGATAGAGACGTGCAGGAGGGCCTCTTAAGAACTGGGTGTATTGTAGTATAGCCCTTTTGTCAGGGCAGCAAAAAATTGGGAGGCTCCTCTTTGTTCCTGGATTGAGACGTGCAGGAGGGCCTGTTAAGAAGAACAGGGTGTATTGTAGTATAGCCCTTTTGTCAGGGCAGCCAAAAATTGGGAGGCTCCTCTTTGTCCCTGGATAGAGACGTGCAGGAGGGCCTGTTAAGAACTGGGTGTATTGTAGTATAGCCCTTTTGTCAGGGCAGCAAAAAATTGGGAGGCTCCTCTTTGTCCCTGGATTGAGACGTGCAGGAGTGCCTGTTAAGAAGAACAGGGTGTATTGTAGTATAGCCCTTTTGTCAGGGCAGCAAAAAATTGGGAGGCTCCTCTTTGTCCCTGGATAGAGACGTGCAGGAGGGCCTGTTAAGAACTGGGTGTATTGTAGTATAGCCCTTTTGTCAGGGCAGCCAAAAATTGGGAGGCTCCTCTTTGTCCCTGGATAGAGACGTGTAGGAGTGCCTAAAAACATTTTTCCCATTGAAAAGGAGCGGGTCTCCTGTCGTTGTAATGCCCATTCTAACAGAATGGGCTAAAAAATTTACCACTGCGGGTATACCTCAAACAAGAGCCTAACTATTCTAACGCTCATCATGGTGTCACATGAGGAGAAGGAGTAGCAGTCCAGCGATTAGCCAAAGTACGGAAGTGTGTACCCATGGGTGAGTGGAGGTACATGTCAAATTCAAATAACAAAATTAAATTCAGTTGTCATTTGCTGGTGGTGTGGTGAAGTCTGGCCCAATCCAACCCTTGTTCATCTTGATCAGAGTGAGCCTGTCCGCATTTTCAGTTGACAGGCGGGTGCGTTTATCAGTGATGATTCCACCTGCTGCACTGAAAACACGCTCTGATAAAACGCTAGCGGCAGGGCAGGCCAGGACTTCCAAGGCGTAGAGAGCCAATTCATGCCACATGTCGAGCTTGGAGACCCAATAATTGAAAGGCACCGATGAATCTCGCAGTACAGTTGTTCGATCTGCAAGGTACTCCTTCAGCATCTGCCCGAACTTAGCATTTCTGGTGGCACTACCCCGCACGTCAGGGGCTGTGGTACATGAGGGGCTGAGAAAACTGTCCCACATCGTAAAGACAGTTCCCCTGCCTCTGGCGGATTGGACTTGTGCCCCTCTCGGCCGTACGCCTTGGTTGTCCATCGAATCCTGACCTATGCCGCTAGCGTTTTGTGAGGGGAAGGATTTCACAACTTCCGTGACTATGGCCCTCTGGAACTGCAGCATTTTGGCTGACCTCTCCGCCTCAGGAATGAGAGACATAAAGTTCTCCTTGTAGCGTGGGTCTAAGAGTGTTGCCAACCAGTACTGATTGTCGGCCAAGATGTTCTGAACGCGAGGGTCACGAGACAGGCAGCTTACCATAAAGTCAGCCATGTGCGCCAGACTCTTAACAGCCATCACTTCAGTATCCAGACCAACACGATGACTGAACATGCTGTCCTCCTCCTCCTCCTCCTCCTCCTCCTCATCTCCCCTGTCCTCTGGCCAGCCACGCTGAATCGAGGGTATGACTGGTGTGCATGTCATATCCCCAGTTTGGCCTGAGAGTTGCTCCATGTCTTCATCCTCCTCCTCCTCCTCGTCATAGTCCTCCACTACACGTTGTGATGACATGAGGCTGGGCTGTGTGTTTTCACCCACACCCACTACAGTTTCTTGCTCTAAGTCATCGCGCTCGGCCTGCAATGCATCCTCTTTTATTTTCAGCAGAGACCGTTTTAGAAGGCAGAGTAGTGGTATGGTGACGCTAATAATGGCGTCATCGCCGCTCACCATCTTGGTGGAGTCCTCAAAGTTTTGGAGGACGGTGCATAGGTCCGACATCCATCTCCACTCCTCAGGGGTTATGTGTGGAGTTTGACCCATTTCCCGACGGCTTAGGTGATGCAGGTAGTCCACAACTGCCCTCTTCTGCTCACATATCCTGACCAACATGTGCAGCGTTGAATTCCAATGCGTGGGGACATCACACACCAGTCTGTGGGCCGGAAGACGCAAACGGCGCTGAAAGCTTGCAAGGCCGGCTGAAGCAGCAGGTGACTTGCGAAAATGTGCAGACAGACGCCGAACTTTTACCAGCAGGTCAGACACCTCCGGGTATGACTTCACAAACCTCTGAACCACCAGGTTGAGCACATGGGCCACGCATGGAACATGCGTCAGCTGCCCTCGCCTCAAAGCTGCCACCAGGTTCCGGCCATTGTCACACACGACCTTTCCTGGCTTTAGGTTCAGAGGTGTGAGCCAGTGATCTGCCTGCTGTTTCAGAGCTGTCCACACCTCTTCTGCATTGTGGGGTTTGTCACCTATGCAGACTAGCTTCAGCACAGCCTGTTGCCGCTTTGCAGAGGCAGTGCTGCAGTGCTTCCAGCTTGGGACTGGTGTGGAGGGTACAGTGGATGAGGATGCGCAGGTGGAGGAGGAGGAGGCTGAAGAGCATGACATTCGGGAGCTGTAGAGTATCGGTGAAACCATGACAGAGGTAGGGCCTGCTATCCTTGGTGTGGGAAGGACGTATTCCGTCCCTCGCTCAGACTGGGTCCCAGCCTCCACAATATTAATCCAGTGTGCCGTCAAGGAGATGTAGCGGCCTTGCCCACAAGCACTTGTCCACGTGTCAGTGGTTAGGTGGACTTTGGCTGAAACTGCATTGTTCAGAGCACGTGTGATGCTGTTGGACACGTGGTTATGCAATGCGGGGACGGCACATCTGGAGAAATAGTGTCGGCTGGGGACCGAGTAACGTGGGACAGCAGCCGCCATCAGGTCGCGGAATGCGTCCGTCTCCACCAGACGGAAAGGCAACATTTCTAGCGCTATGAGTCGCAAAATGTGAGCATTGAGGACTGTGGCATGTGGGGCATTGGCAGCGTATTTGCGCCTGCGTTCAAATGTTTGCTGAATGGATAATTGAACGCTGCGCTGGGACAAGGACGTGCTTGATGGTGGTGTAATTTGTGCTTCAGCAACTTCACGTGCTAGACCGGAGGCTTGTTCGCGGCCAGCATGGACAGGGGATTGGCTTGCATGCACAACAGCCGAAGACGTAGCAGTGACATCAGCACGCACCGCTCCTCGACTCTGTGGTACTTCCCACAAAGTCGGGTGCTTGGCTGACATGTGCCTGATCATGCTGGTGGTGGTCAGGCTGCTAGTTTTCGTACCCCTGCTGATAGTGGCATGGCAGGTGTGGCAAACGGCCTTTTTAGAGTCTTCTGGAGCCAACTTAAAGAACTCCCAGACTCGGGAAGACCGAACATTTGCACAGGCACCTTGAGTCGTGTTGTTGTTCCGGGGAACGGTTGCCTGCCTTCTGCCTGCGGACGCAACCCTGCTTCGTACTGGCTGTTGGGATGCTAAGCCTCCCTCCCCCTGTGCACTGCTGTCCTCGCTCTGCATATCCTCCTGCCATGTAGGGTCAGCTACTGGATCATCCACCACGTCGTCTTCCTCTTCCGCACCCTGATCCTCCTCCTGACTTCCTGGCAATTGTGTCTCATCATCGTCCACCCCTTGTTGAGACACTTTGACAACGTTCCGTTCGTCATAACGCGGCTGCTCAAATATTTGGGCATCTGTACATACCATCTCCTCATGACCCACTTCAAGAGGAGGTGGCGACAGGCCAGATTCTGCGAATGGATACGTGAACAGCTCTTCCGAGTGTCCTAGTGTGGGATCTGTAATGTCTGTGAACGTGTACTCGGCCAGGTGGTAGGAAGGAGGATCAGGTTGGGAAATGTGTGGTGCAGTATCACGACTACTGACAGTTGACCGTGCGGAAGACAGGGTGTTTGTGGAGGTGCCCATCTGACTTGAAGCATTATCCGCTATCCAAGTAACAACCTGTTGACACTGGTCTTGGTTCAACAGTGGTGTACTGCTGCGGGCCCCAAGAATTTGGGACAGGACGTGCGAGCGAGGAGATCTGGCCCTTTGTTGTTGCGAAATGTGTGCTTGCACACGACCTCGGCCTCTGCCTGCACCACCATCACGTCCACTTCCTTGTTCCTTGCCAATGCCCTTGCCAACGCCTTTGCGCATTTTGCCTGTATAGAGCGACAACTGTCTGGTGACTGTGGAGGTCACAGGAGATTTGGATTTTAGTTCCCTAACCTGTATAAAGGGTATGACGTACAACAGTGTGGTGACTGTTGAGATGACAAGAGTTAGGATTTTAGTTCCCTAACCTGTATAAACGTATGACGTACAACAGTGTGGTGACTGTTGAGATGACAAGAGTTAGGATTTTAGTTCCCTAACCTGTATAAAGGGTATGACGTACAACAGTGTGGTGACTGTTGAGATGACAAGAGTTAGGATTTTAGTTCCCTAACCTGTATAAAGGGTATGACGTACAACAGTGTGGTGACTGTTGAGATGACAAGAGTTAGGATTTTAGTTCCCTAACCTGTATAAACGTATGACGTACAACAGTGTGGTGACTGTTGAGATGACAAGAGTTAGGATTTTAGTTCCCTAACCTGTATAAACGTATGACGTACAACAGTGTGGTGACTGTTGAGATGACAAGAGTTAGGATTTTAGTTCCCTAACCTGTATAAACGTATGACGTACAACAGTGTGGTGACTGTTGAGATGACAAGAGTTAGGATTTTAGTTCCCTAACCTGTATAAACGTATGACGTACAACAGTGTGGTGACTGTTGAGATGACAAGAGTTAGGATTTTAGTTCCCTAACCTGTATAAACGTATGACGTACAATAGTGTGGTGACTGTTGAGATGACAAGAGTTAGGATTTTAGTTCCCTAACCTGTATAAAGGGTATGACGTACAACAGTGTGGTGACTGTTGAGATGACAAGAGTTAGGATTTTAGTTCCCTAACCTGTATAAAGGGTATGACGTACAACAGTGTGGTGACTGTTGAGATGACAAGAGTTAGGATTTTAGTTCCCTAACCTGTATAAACGTATGACGTACAACAGTGTGGTGACTGTTGAGATGACAAGAGTTAGGATTTTAGTTCCCTAACCTGTATAAAGGGTATGACGTACAACAGTGTGGTGACTGTTGAGATGACAAGAGTTAGGATTTTAGTTCCCTAACCTGTATAAACGTATGACGTACAACAGTGTGGTGACTGTTGAAATGACAAGAGTTAGGATTTTAGTTCCTAACCTGTATAAACGTATGACGTACAACAGTGTGGTGACTGTTGAGATGACAAGAGTTAGGATTTTAGTTCCCTAACCTGTATAAACGTATGACGTACAACAGTGTGGTGACTGTTGAGATGACAAGAGTTAGGATTTTAGTTCCCTAACCTGTATAAACGTATGACGTACAACAGTGTGGTGACTGTTGAAATGACAAGAGTTAGGATTTTAGTTCCCTAACCTGTATAAAGGGTATGACGTACAACAGTGTGGTGACTGTTGAGATGACAAGAGTTAGGATTTTAGTTCCCTAACCTGTATAAACGTATGACGTACAACAGTGTGGTGACTGTTGAGATGACAAGAGTTAGGATTTTAGTTCCCTAACCTGTATAAACGTATGACGTACAACAGTGTGGTGACTGTTGAGATGACAAGAGTTAGGATTTTAGTTCCCTAACCTGTATAAACGTATGACGTACAACAGTGTGGTGACTGTTGAGATGACAAGAGTTAGGATTTTAGTTCCCTAACCTGTATAAACGTATGACGTAACAACAGTGTGGTGACTGTTGAGATGACAAGAGTTAGGATTTTAGTTCCCTAACCTGTATAAACGTATGACGTACAACAGTGTGGTGACTGTTGAGATGACAAGAGTTAGGATTTTAGTTCCCTAACCTGTATAAACGTATGACGTACAACAGTGTGGTGACTGTTGAGATGACAAGAGTTAGGATTTTAGTTCCCTAACCTGTATAAACGTATGACGTACAACAGTGTGGTGACTGTTGAGATGACAAGAGTTAGGATTTTAGTTCCCTAACCTGTATAAACGTATGACGTACAACAGTGTGGTGACTGTTGAGATGACAAGAGTTAGGATTTTAGTTCCTAACCTGTATAAACGTATGACGTACAACAGTGGTGACTGTTGAGATACAAGAGTTAGGATTTTAGTTCCCTAACCTGTATAAACGTATGACGTACAACAGTGTGGTGACTGTTGAGATGACAAGAGTTAGATTTTAGTCCCTAACCTGTATAAACGTATGACGTACAACATGTGTGACTGTTGAGATGACAAGAGTTAGATTTTAGTTCCCTAACCTGTATAAACGTATGACGTACAACAGTGTGGTGACTGTTGAGATGACAAGAGTTAGGATTTTAGTTCCCTAACCTGTATAAACGTATGACGTACAACAGTGTGGTGACTGTTGAGATGACAAGAGTTAGGATTTTAGTTCCCTAACCTGTATAAACGTATGACGTACAACAGTGTGGTGACTGTTGAGATGACAAGAGTTAGGATTTTAGTTCCCTAACCTGTATAAACGTATGACGTACAACAGTGTGGTGACTGTTGAGATGACAAGAGTTAGGATTTTAGTTCCCTAACCTGTATAAACGTATGACGTACAACAGTGTGGTGACTGTTGAGATGACAAGAGTTAGGATTTTAGTTCCTAACCTGTATAAACGTATGAGTACAACGTGTGTGACTGTTGAGATGACAAGAGTTAGGATTTTAGTTCCCTAACCTGTATAAACGTATGACGTACAACAGTGTGGTGACTGTTGAGATGACAAGAGTTAGGATTTTAGTTCCCTAACCTGTATAAACGTATGACGTACAACAGTGTGGTGACTGTTGAGAGACAAGAGTTAGGATTTTAGTTCCCTAACCTGTATAAACGTATGACGTACAACAGTGTGGTGACTTTGAGATGACAAGAGTTAGGATTTTAGTTCCCTAACCTGTATAAAGGTATGACGTACAACAGTGTGGTGACTGTTGAGATGACAAGAGTTAGGATTTTAGTTCCCTAACCTGTATAAACGTATGACGTACAACAGTGTGGTGACTGTTGAGATGACAAGAGTTAGGATTTTAGTTCCCTAACCTGTATAAACGTATGACGTACAACAGTGTGGTGACTGTTGAGATGACAAGAGTTAGGATTTTAGTTCCCTAACCTGTAATAAACGTATGACGTACAACAGTGTGGTGACTGTTGAGATGACAAGAGTTAGATTTTAGTTCCCTAACCTGTATAAACGTATGACGTACAACAGTGTGGTGACTGTTGAGATGACAAGAGTTAGGATTTTAGTTCCCTAACCTGTATAAACGTATGACGTACAACAGTGTGGTGACTGTTGAGATGACAAGAGTTAGGATTTTAGTTCCCTAACCTGTATAAACGTATGACGTACAACAGTGTGGTGACTGTTGAGATGACAAGAGTTAGGATTTTAGTTCCCTAACCTGTATAAACGTATGACGTACAACAGTGTGGTGACTGTTGAGATGACAAGAGTTAGGATTTTAGTTCCCTAACCTGTATAAACGTATGACGTACAACAGTGTGGTGACTGTTGAGATGACAAGAGTTAGGATTTTAGTTCCCTAACTGTATAAACGTATGACGTACAACAGTGTGGTGACTGTTGAGATGACAAGAGTTAGGATTTTAGTTCCTAACCTGTATAAAGTATGACGTACAACAGTGGGTGACTGTTGAGATGACAAGAGTTAGGATTTTAGTTCCCTAACCTGTATAAACGTATGACGTACAACAGTGTGGTGACTGTTGAGATGACAAGAGTTAGGATTTTAGTTCCCTAACCTGTATAAACGTATGACGTACAACAGTGTGGTGACTGTTGAGATGACAAGAGTTAGGATTTTAGTTCCCTAACCTGTATAAACGTATGACGTACAACAGTGTGGTGACTGTTGAGATGACAAGAGTTAGGATTTTAGTTCCTAACCTGTATAACGTATGACGTACAACAGTGTGGTGACTGTTGAGATGACAAGAGTTAGGATTTTAGTTCCCTAACCTGTATAAACGTATGACGTACAACAGTGTGGTGACTGTTGAGATGACAAGAGTTAGGATTTAGTTCCCTAACCTGTATAAACGTATGACGTACAACAGTGTGGTGACTGTTGAGATGACAAGAGTTAGGATTTTAGTTCCCTAACCTGTATAAACGTATGACGTACAACAGTGTGGTGACTGTTGAGATGACAAGAGTTAGGATTTTAGTTCCCTAACCTGTATAAACGTATGACGTACAACAGTGTGGTGACTGTTGAGATGACAGAGTTAGGATTTTAGTTCCCTAACCTGTATAAACGTATGACGTACAACAGTGTGGTGACTGTTGAGATGACAAGAGTTAGGATTTTAGTTCCCTAACTGTATAAACGTATGACTACAACAGTGTGGTGACTGTTGAGATGACAAGAGTTAGGATTTTAGTTCCCTAACCTGTATAAACGTATGACGTGCAACAGTGTGGTGACTGTTGAGACGACAAGAGTTAGGATTTTAGTTCCCTAACCTGTATAAACGTATGACGTACAACAGTGTGGTGACTGTTGAGATGACAAGAGTTAGGATTTTAGTTCCTTAACCTGTATAATGGGTATGACGTACAACAGTGTGGTGACTGTTGAGATGACAAGAGTTAGGATTTTAGTTCCCTAACCTGTATAAACGTATGACGTACAACAGTGTGGTGACTGTTGAGATGACAAGAGTTAGAATTTTAGGTCCCTAACCTGTATAAACGTATGACGTACAACAGTGTGGTGACTGTTGAGATGACAAGAGTTAGGATTTTAGTTCCCTAACCTGTATAAACGTATGACGTACAACAGTGTGGTGACTGTTGAGATGACAAGAGTTAGGATTTTAGTTCCCTAACCTGTATAAACGTATGACGTACAACAGTGTGGTGACTGTTGAGATGACAAGAGTTAGGATTTTAGTTCCCTAACCTGTATAAACGTATGACGTACAACAGTGTGGTGACTGTTGAGATGACAAGAGTTAGGATTTTAGTTCCCTAACCTGTATAAACGTATGACGTACAACAGTGTGGTGACTGTTGAGATGACAAGAGTTAGGATTTTAGTTCCCTAACCTGTATAAACGTATGACGTACAACAGTGTGGTGACTGTTGAGATGACAAGAGTTAGGATTTTAGTTCCCTAACCTGTATAAACGTATGACGTACAACAGTGTGGTGACTGTTGAGATGACAAGAGTTAGGATTTTAGTTCCCTAACCTGTATAAACGTATGACGTACAACAGTGTGGTGACTGTTGAGATGACAAGAGTTAGGATTTTAGTTCCCTAACCTGTATAAACGTATGACGTACAACAGTGTGGTGACTGTTGAGATGACAAGAGTTAGGATTTTAGTTCCCTAACCTGTATAAACGTATGACGTACAACAGTGTGGTGACTGTTGAGATGACAAGAGTTAGGATTTTAGTTCCCTAACCTGTATAAACGTATGACGTACAACAGTGTGGTGACTGTTGAGATGACAAGAGTTAGAATTTTAGGTCCCTAACCTGTATAAACGTATGACGTACAACAGTGTGGTGACTGTTGAGATGACAAGAGTTAGGATTTTAGTTCCCTAACCTGTATAAACGTATGACGTACAACAGTGTGGTGACTGTTGAGATGACAAGAGTTAGGATTTTAGTTCCCTAACCTGTATAAACGTATGACGTACAACAGTGTGGTGACTGTTGAGATGACAAGAGTTAGGATTTTAGTTCCCTAACCTGTATAAACGTATGACGTACAACAGTGTGGTGACTGTTGAGATGACAAGAGTTAGGATTTTAGTTCCCTAACCTGTATAAACGTATGACGTACAACAGTGTGGTGACTGTTGAGATGACAAGAGTTAGGATTTTAGTTCCCTAACCTGTATAAACGTATGACGTACAACAGTGTGGTGACTGTTGAGATGACAAGAGTTAGGATTTTAGTTCCCTAACCTGTATAAACGTATGACGTACAACTGTGTGGTGACTGTTGAGATGACAAGAGTTAGGATTTTAGTTCCCTAACCTGTATAAACGTATGACGTACAACAGTGTGGTGACTGTTGAGATGACAAGAGTTAGGATTTTAGTTCCCTAACCTGTATAAACGTATGACGTACAACAGTGTGGTGACTGTTGAGACGACAAGAGTTAGGATTTTAGTTCCCTAACCTGTATAAACGTATGACGTACAACAGTGTGGTGACTGTTGAGATGACAAGAGTTAGGATTTTAGTTCCTTAACCTGTATAATGGGTATGACGTACAACAGTGTGGTGACTGTTGAGATGACAAGAGTTAGGATTTTAGTTCCCTAACCTGTATAAACGTATGACGTACAACAGTGTGGTGACTGTTGAGATGACAAGAGTTAGGATTTTAGTTCCCTAACCTGTATAAACGTATGACGTACAACAGTGTGGTGACTGTTGAGATGACAAGAGTTAGGATTTTAGTTCCCTAACCTGTATAAACGTATGACGTACAACAGTGTGGTGACTGTTGAGATGACAAGAGTTAGGATTTTAGTTCCCTAACCTGTATAAACGTATGACGTACAACAGTGTGGTGACTGTTGAGATGACAAGAGTTAGGATTTTAGTTCCCTAACCTGTATAAACGTATGACGTACAACAGTGTGGTGACTGTTGAGATGACAAGAGTTAGGATTTTAGTTCCCTAACCTGTATAAACATATGACGTACAACAGTGTGGTGACTGTTGAGATGACAAGAGTTAGGATTTTAGTTCCCTAACCTGTATAAACGTATGACGTACAACAGTGTGGTGACTGTTGAGATGACAAGAGTTAGGATTTTAGTTCCCTAACCTGTATTAAGGTAGTACGTACACCTGTCTGGTGACTGTAATGGTTTCAAGAGAGGATTTTAGTCCCTAACCTGTATTAAGGTAGTACGTACACCTGTCTGGTGACTGTTTTGATGACAAGAGTTAGGATTTTAGTTCCCTAACCTGTATTAAGGTAGTACGTACACCTGTCTGGTGACTGTAATGGTTTCAAGAGAGGATTTTAGTCCCTAACCTGTATTAAGGTAGTACGTACACCTGTCTGGTGACTGTTTTGATGACAAGAGTTAGGATTTTAGTTCCCTAACCTGTATTAAGGTAGTACGTACACCTGTCTGGTGACTGTAATGGTTTCAAGAGAGGATTTTAGTCCCTAACCTGTATTAAGGTAGTACGTACACCTGTCTGGTGACTGTTTTGATGACAAGAGTTAGGATTTTAGTTCCCTAACCTGTATTAAGGTAGTACGTACACCTGTCTGGTGACTGTAATGGTTTCAAGAGAGGATTTTAGTCCCTAACCTGTATTAAGGTAGTACGTACACCTGTCTGGTGACTGTTTTGATGACAAGAGTTAGGATTTTAGTTCCCTAACCTGTATTAAGGTAGTATGTACACCTGTCTGGTGACTGTAATGGTTTCAAGAGAGGATTTTAGTCCCTAACCTGTATTAAGGTAGTACGTACACCTGTCTGGTGACTGTTTTGATGACAAGAGTTTGGATTTTAGTTCCCTAACCTGTATTAAGGTAGTACGTACACCTGTCTGGTGACTGTAATGGTTTGAAGAGAGGATTTTAGTCCCTAACCTGTATTAAGGTACTAAGTACAAGAGTGTGGTGACTCTAATGGTCACAGAAAAGCTTGGATTCCAATCTGTATCACCCTGCCTATATCCTCCTAGATTAGTCCTGAGAAGGACTGTTCTGGTCACTGGAAATCTTGGACTCCGATCTGGATCACCCTGCCTATGTCCTCCTAGATTAGTCCTGAGAAGGACTGTTGTGGTCAGCAGCAGTTTGCAGCCCTGATCCGGATCTACCTATGAGGGCCGCAAATCTGTCCCTAATCAGCAGCAGACACTCTCCCTACACTCACTGTCTGGATGGCTGTGTGCCGAGCACAGCGCGCCGGGAGTTATAAAGGCTCGGTCACGCTGTGCAGGGCGGCCAATCACTGCTATGCCACAACTAACAGGGCTGTGGCATTGCAGTGGTCTGTCAGCCAATCCCTGCACGTGGGCTGGCTCTCAAAAGAGCGCCAACATGGAGAGATGACGACCACAAGCACAGCACGAGTATCGCGAGATTACTCGGTGCTCGGCGAGTCGCCCGAGTACAGTGATACTCGTGCGAGTACCGAGTAGTGCTGAGCATGCTCGCTCAACACTAGTAAAGACCAGACAGACAGTGACACATCCCGGTGGAATTGGGCTCCCTGGAGACGCAGAATCCACAGAGACACCGTTCCATGGAGAGAAAGTTCATCCATAGCCGGCATACCAAGGGAGTGTGAGGACAGAGACTGGACCGGTTTCACCGGGTCCGAGGAGTACGGCAGGACCGACCAACTACCGGCAGGATAGATTCCCTAATTGCATCTGGAAGTCACACGGGTGGGAAAGAGCCGGTGATTCCTTGAAAGACAGGGACACCCAAGCTAGGCTAACACCAGAGTGTCGGCTCTGAGGGGTACTGAAGTTACACACCGGCTCCCCAGACAAACCGGCAGGGAACACAGATTCCAGATCCGTGTTCCTACCACCAGGGTTGGAGGCACAGCAACATCCAGGAGGACCCGGCGTACTGCCCACACACATAGGGGGAAGCTATACACAAGGGACCGAGTTGCCGCCCGCAATCCACACAGAAGAACAGAGATAGAACAAGCCTGAAAGGACACTGATAGAGAGTGAGGGGTCTCAGAGTGACAACCTGGCTGCAGAGGGTTCAAGTGTCCAGGGACACGGTCCGGACCAAGACCGCCGTGATATCCCCGGCAGTACCCCGGTCCAGTACCGAGTACCCTGACCCAGTGGGCTCCACATTCCTCTAGGACTTGTTCCTTGCTTCGTCCCTCAGATTAGACTCTCTTCTTCTGTCTGTGTGTTTCCCACTCCCTCTACCCTAACACTCCTCCCACCGGGACCTGTTACTCTGGTTACGGGTTAGCTGATTGGGCCCCTAGTCTAGGGGTAGTGATGCTGGGAAGAGAGCCTCAGTTCAACATTGTCCCCTCCAATGACTGAGATACCGCACACTCTGATTTGGGTGCAGTGCCCCTACTGTGGCGCACTGATCAGTGGGGCGCCACACACTGCCCACTAGCTTCATTCATCATCATTTCAGATGGCCTAAATAAAGTTATTTGTTTTCATCATTGTGTTCTACAAATATGTCAGTTTACACTAATCACTGTACTTAGTACTCGCGCAAACCAGTTTCTACCTTGTGGCATGGGGAATTGGTTGTGTGGGTGATGATACTTCTGCAGCCCACCGTATTGAAGGGTTAATGAGGGCAGCAAGGCAACAAGGTCGTGCAAGCAGTAAGATCTACTAGTGATTAATTATTGCATTAACAACTATCTGAGGGTGTAAATTTCTACTCAGAAAAAAATGAATACAAACATATATGTGAAATATAATATTTTATTTAAATAATAATTAAAAATTGACAATACATAGCAGTGCCTCTATATAATAGAGCAGGGGTAGGGAACTCCAGGCCTCGAGAACCGCAAAGAGTGCATATTTTCAGGATTTCCTTAGTATTACACAGGGGTTTGAATCATAACCAGTGTAGGCAATTATATTATCACCTGTGCAATACTAAGGAAATCCTGAAAACCTGACCTATTGGCGGCTCTCTAGGCCTGGAGTTCCCTACCCCTGTAACGGAGGGACATGAAATACCACCATCAATATATAACAGGGACAACATCCGCAAGGAGTTTGTATGTTCTCCCTGTGTTTGTGTGGGTTTCCTCCGGGCACTCTGGTTTCCTCCCACATTGTAAAGACATACTGATAGGATATTTAGATTGTGAGCTCCAAAAGAGAGACAGCATTACTGATGTATGTAAAGTGCTATGGAATTAATAGCGCTATATAAATGAATAAATATTATTATTATTATATTATAATATGGATACCAGATAAATCACAAAGCCTGCAACTAGATAAGATAACTTGACTTTAATGCTCACAGGTAATATATACTCTACGGTGACCCAAGTAAAATCCTTGACAGATATGGTAATTACTATAACAGGCAACTGTGCCGTCCCCTGAGGAAGCAAATATTGTGAAACGTACGTTGGGATGAAGGGTTGTGGAGCCGCCTATTGAATCCGCTATACTCTTGAGGTATTTATGCTTGATACATTCAGATAATCTAATCACTGCAGCACTTTATAGATTACTGATCTTTCCTTGTATTATAATAATACTGGATATATACTGACCTCCAGTGGCCTGCTGTAGTAATTACCCTATCAAGGATTTCACTTGGGTCACCTAAGAGTATATATATATTACCTATTTTTTATTATTATTATTATTATTATTATTTATATAGCGCCATTAAATTCCATGGCGCTTTACATGCTAAAAGGGCAGATAAGGACAAATACAATAAATATGGACAAATTGGTCGTACAGATACAAGAGGGGGGAAAATCCTGTCCACAAGGGCTCACAATCTACGAACTATGAGCATTATAATCAAGTTATCTTATCTAGCTGCAGACTTTGTGCTTTATCTGGTATCCATAGTAGCTGTTATATATTGATGATGGTATTTTATATCCATCTATTATTTGGAGGCACTGCTATATATTGTCAATTTTTAATGATTGCTTAATTATTACATTTTATAGTTATCTTTGTAACCACCTTTTTTTCTGAGAGGAAATTTACATCCTCAAATAGTTGTTGATTTATAAAGTCTGTCTATGTGGCATTATTTAATGACATGTAGTAGTATTAGTGATTAATTGTGTCACACTCAGTCCTGGCAGTGGAAGAGGCTGGCACCTAGGAAAAGCAAACAGGTATCACTCACCGACGAGTTCAGCGTGTCAGCACCATATTACTGCAGGCCAAACCTGTGTGCTACTCTTTGTGCTACATCATGATTCACCTACTGGAATTATGAAGTTTGGAGATGGATCGCCCCAAGAGATACCTGATCAGGAGGAGGTAATCTACTACCTCACCACTCCATGGGCAGACTGTGCACCAGAACCAGATCTGGAGTGGCATCTACCAGAGAACAACATCATAGATACATATGTGATCTGGAGGACCACCACGCTACCCACATTGCGGCCCCCAGATTATCTGTAGTGAAGTACCATCACCAAAGCTGAGCTTCAGTCCGGACAATTCTGAGAATGCTTCAAGACAATTTAAATGTCATGTAGAGTGGACTTTCCTAAAAAAAAAAAGACTTCTTGTTTGGTCGATGACCCACTCCTGACTTGGCATTTTGGCTAGAGAAGGACTTTTTTCGGTTGTTTTTTTCTTAGTTCTTCCTTGTCCGACGCCTGCGTTGTTGTTAAAACTATATTTCCCCTTCACACGTTTTGCACCATTGGGCTTCCCCTTACTGTATAAATGGGCATGTGTGTCGCCCCAGGGTGTGGGGTACTAGGGTATCAGGCGGAAAAAGGGTTAACTGTGTCACGGGTAATGGCGGCCGCGCCTGATCCTGTGTCCTGGGCAACGGTTCTCTTTGAAAAGGGGGTTATGTACAAGGGATTATTTACAAAGTTAGTTGTCGTGACGCCACCTGCAGTCTCTGGTGATTAGCACCAGCGCCGCGACAGTCCGCCGGAGATGGTGTAGTCCTCCGCAGGCAGGACTGGACCTCGAGGCAGCAATCCTGTAAAAGGAATAAGTTCATGGAAAGAAGATGCAGCAGAGTCAAAGTCACTTCACTCCGGGTACTTTACTTGAACTTTAGCAGCGTTATTACAGTCCTCAGTGCAGTAAGATGTTACATGACAAGTAGCTACGGGTGGCTGCAAGCGGATCTCAGGTAGCTGGATGGTACCCTCAGCGTGTACCTTTCCTCTTTCTTTTCTTCCTGCTTCCCAGTAGTTTTGTGTGAAGTCTGACCTCATAAAGCAGATCTGGCCTCCTGCTGTCTCTCACTCTCCTCGCTCCCATCGGGCTACCTTCTGCTGGCCAACCGCCGAACCATCAAGCGGTGCCTGGTACCCTCTTCTGGTCGCTTAAGAGTCTGGGCAGTATATATATATACCCCTAGTTCATCGGATTTTCTGTGGTCCTTGGAGGATCCCACAGGTGCGGGCTCCGGTGCCTGGTAAGCTGACTGGGCTGAACTCCCTCGAGTCCCTCTTCCCTTCAAGCTGCGCCTGGGATCTTTCTTTCTTTCTTTGAGCCCTTTTCTCTTCCTCCTTCTCCAACTGTTCCAGACACTCTCCCCCTCTCGCCCAAAAAGAGGGACACTAATGTTGCTCCTACTCTGCCATTCTGCTCAAAGACCTCCTTGCTCCCCCTGGAAATGGTTTTATTCCCTCCCGGGTACCTCCCACCATGTGATCTAGTGTGGGGGTGCTTGTGTGTAGGTTCCACCCATCAGCCTGAAATCTACTTGCAGCTGGAGTATCTGCACCGCTGTTATGGGTGCAGTACTCCACTGTGACGCCTGCTTTGCGGTGCGCCACATACCCCCTTGATTGAATATACTCGTCCGCGAGTATTAGTATTTATCTACCGGGAAGTGAAAAACATTTTTATATATTCATTAACACCAACGGGTAACTATTTACAATTTAAGCAAACTTAGGTTTCTTCCCATTACTGGGAGGCTCATTACTTTAAACGTTGCACATATAAAATACACATATACACAGACACTGCAGCAGTTAGTAATTACACTTCACAGTCCTCAGGCCACCTACAGTTATGGCCAAAAGTATTGACAACCCTGCAATTCTGTCAGATAATACTCAGTTTCTTCCTGAAAATGATTGCAATCACAAATTCTTTGGTATTATTATCTTCATCTAATTTAGACCTAAAACGTAACTTTTACTCAGTACTGACTTAAAAAGGCTTGAAAACCTAGTAAAAACAAGTGCAACAAAACAGTGAGGGCCAGCCTTAGTCGATCCTTAGACCCAAGAAAACAACAGGTTGCTGCCCTTTTAAAAAATTAGGGTATCACCTTACCAATAACCTCCCTCTTAGCTATGTATAACGGTCTAGTGGCAATAACACCCTTCTAGCGATTTATATAGGAACAATCTCACCCGTTCTGTGGATGTTCCTAGGTGTCTGACATTCACTCTGAACCTTTCATCTGGAAGGTGTCCTTTTCTTTATGACACTCAGTGTTCCGATGGTCCAAGGAAGTCACCACCGTGATGTATGCGTGCCTCCCGACACATTTCTATACACAGTATGCACTTCTTCAGGGAGATGGGCATCAATGGCTGCATCCATACGTGTTGCCGCACACCATATAGCCCTGCTGACGCACGCAACACTGGCTCTCAGTTCCTTCCCCCTTTCTGTTTTATATGTTATTTGAACATTTGATATCATGAACAATGACTTGATATATAGTTGAGCACTCAGTATGCTTCCAATTGGTTTTAAGACCAAAGTGCACTTTTAAGACTGTGCAGAGAACTTTGAACTGAACTGCAGAGTGCCTGTTTGAAACGTTTTTGCACTTTTTGGAACTTTTTGCACTTTTTGAAAAACGTTTATACTTTTGCTAGAAAGTAACGTGCCTTTTAAACTTTTATACTTTTACAGGAATAGTAATGCTTTAATAATGTGAATATTTAAATGTGAAGTTAGCACTTAATCCGGTAGAGTGTCCAGAAGGGTGGAGGAACTTGATTGACCCCCATGCACACTAAGTTAGGGAAAGCAAGTGCCTGGGGGTGGTGTAGCGAATCCAGGCTTCCTAAGCAGAAACACCCGTGGACAAATGTAAATAGATAATGTAACGTTAAAAGTACCTGTACCTCCTTAAGTGGAAGATCAAAGTATACTTAATGTTAATGTTGTTAAAATAAAAATGCCTTTTTCAGGGGGATCCATACCGGATGGCGTGGGGACACGCCAGTTTAACTCCGGGGGAATGTGGTGCCCCTGCGACCAGGGTGGCCACATAGGGAACTGCAGTCAGGTAGAAGGTTAGACGGTTTATGCACTAAACACCCTAACAGAACATCACACACCACTAGAGGCAGCACCCAACCCGGAGCCCGGAACTCTAGGCGGGCAAGGGGTGGTGGGTTTAGAGGAAAGTGGGTGGGAATGCATGTAGGTCAGGTGACAGAAGGCACAAATAGAGGAAGAGGAGGAGGAAGGAGTTAGTAGGCCATAGTAGGCTGAGAAGCAAAGACCAAGTAGGCCAAGGGTGCTGAACAGAAAAGACCCAGAGTAGGCTACAGTAGGCTGATAGGAAAAGACACAGTGAGCCGAGCTGAAAAGACACCAAGCAGAGAGTGACACACGTCCCGGTGGGGTTGGGCTTGATGGAGATGCAGAATCCACAGAGTCACAGAAACCATGGAGAGAAAGCTCGTCCATAGCCGGCATCCCAGGGGAGTGTGAGGACAGAGACCGGACCAGTAGCACTGGGTCCGAGGAACAAGGCAGAAGTCTTCCCTATTGAAGCTGGAGTCACACGGGTTAGAAGGAGTCTTGTAACGCCTTACAGGAAAGGGTTACTGCAGACTAGGCACACACCAGAGTGTCGACTATGAGGGGAACAGAGATTCTATACCAGCTTCCCAGATTAACTGATGTAAAAATATGAAAGGGTGGGGGACAAGAGGCGCAATAGTGCCCTATCACAAGTGACACTGATGGTAATGGGTGATGCCGAGAAGCCACTCACCTGGTGCAGTTGTGATCCCCACAACTGGTTTGAAGGTGTTTTGGAAATATTATTCCAAGCTGCTGCAGGACCTCCACCGACCACTGAACAGTGGTTTAATCCAGAAAGATGATGGGAGTGTAGGTGTGCCACGGTCCGCTGCTCCAGGGCTTAAAAAACTCACCAAAGAGACAATCAGATTTCCATCCATGTCTGATTACATCAAGGATGCCAGGCTAAGTATTGCTCTAGCGGTCTTCCAGGAATTTGTGAACATTTTCCAGTAACTTCTCAACTCATGTGTGGTCGTGTACCTGAGTGACATTCTGGTATTCACTCTCCACCTGCCTACACACAGGAGAAATGTCAACCCAGGGCTTAGAGAGAATCGCCTCTATGCTAAATTCGAGAAGTAACTCTTTAAACAGACTTCCTGTCTGTTCCTGGGTAACATTATCTCTGGTAAAGGTTTGAAAATGGATCTGGAGAAGGTGTCAGCAGTTCTCAAGTGGCACTTCTGACAGAGTGAAGACGATTCAGCTGTTCCTGGGCTTCGGCAACTACTACCGCCAATTCATTCTGCATTTCTCATCCTAGGTCTTCCGTATCACGGCCTTGACCCATTAGGAGGTAAATCCTTACTGTAGATATGGACCCCTTAAACAGAAAGTGCATTTGTTGCCCTCAAGCAAGCTTTCTCATTGGCGCCAGTGTTCCATAGGTCTGAGATCAACAAGCAGCTCTTCTTGGAATAGGATGCTTCTTCCTTTGGGGCTGGTGCGGGCCTCACTTAGACATCCGCTACCAGTCACATGGTGACCTGTGGCTACTTTTACTAGGCCTTCTCTGCATATGAGCACATCTACTAGATTGGCAATTGAGAACTGTTGGCTATCAAGATGGCTGTGGAGTAGTGGTGATACCTCCTAGAGAGCAGTGCATCCCATTGTCATCTACACTATCCATAAGAACCTAGTCTACTTACAGTTGGCTCAGAATCTGAATACACGTCAAGCCTGATGGTTGTTATTATTCAGCAGATTCGACTTTCTTCTTCATTCCTACCAGCCGAAAAGAACTTCAAGGTGGATGCACTCTCCAGGTCCTTTCAGTCAGTTAACCAAGAGTAAGGGCCTCAATATATCATTGACCTGTAAACGTGAGATAAATGCGCATAGGGTCTTATCCTTTTTACAAAGGGTTAAAGCGGTGTATATTAGGAACTGCTCACCTGGTTCGGTTGTGTCACCCACAACCGGTATAATCGCCTGTAAGATGGCTTGTAGAATGGCCGCTGCAGGGCCGCACCTTCACGATAAACGTGGAAACAGGAATGCTGTAATGGGACAAAATGCCGGAATGCCCGCGCTGCCACCAAGAATCACCAGGAAACAAGCAGTTAACTGGGCAGATTTTCCTTTTATTCTATCCTTACGCGTGTCAGAGCCTCTATCCGAGCTCCTGTTCCCTTGGGAAGGAGCTCAGATAGAGGCTCTGAAACGCGTAAGGATAGAATAAAAGAAAAATCTGCCCAGTTAACTCCTTGTTTCCTGGTGATTCTTGGTGGCAGCGCGGGCATTCCGGCATTTTGTCCCAATACAGCATCAATATATCATTGAGCACTCAATAATGGTCACAGTAGCATTGGTAAAGCTGTCCCTGATGTCATCCAGTAAGATGTTTGTCGGATAGGCACAAAGGAAGCGTGTGTTGGAGTGGGGTCCCTCCTCTAAGTTGGCTGGCCACACCGGACAGAAGATGACTCTTCACATCTCACAACTACATTGGTGGCCAACCCTGTGCAAGGACATTGTGGACTTCATTTCAGCTTGTCTGTCAATTACCCACAATAAAACCTCTAAGAAGCTTCTCGTTTGCCATTGTTTGTTAAAATAAAGTTCTTTTAAGCACATTATACCCGTCAGGGAACGGGCCTGCTTGTATCCTGTTCGTGACGCCATTTTCTGACTCACCGTGGCCGGGACTCCGGAGGGACAGGCGTTTTCTTCTTCTTCCTTGTCACGGATGGACCGCGCCTGCCGGTAGTGGGGCCCGGTGGTCCAGATCAAAATGAAGACGTCGTTGAGTGAACAGATTAGGGGTTAATTTGTTAGTGCCGCCACCTATGAGTGTTTCGGTAACTGTACCGGCGCTGCGGGGCCTCCGGGGATGGAATGCAGCAAGATGGAACGCTCCCCACAGGCTGCGCGGTGATCCCCGAAGCCAGAAACTGCACAAGATGTTCTGAGGCAGCTGCGGTTACCTTAGTATGCAGATAGACAGTTCATCAGAAGGCACGGACACTGTAAGTCTCTGTAACAGGTTCTTTACTGTAACCAGCAAGCAGTACATGGCATACAGTTAAGGGTAGTGGACCGGGTGGACTCAGCAATGACCAGTGTTTCTCAGAGATCCGCGGTGTTCCTCCATTCTAACTACTTGTGTTGCCGTTGTCGCCCAGGAATGCCAGATCGGGTACAAGGAGGCTGCTTCAATGCCCTACCCAGGGTATACGTTCTGGGTGCTTTGGGGAGCCTTGGGTCCTTTTGGTGGGTACACCGCTGGCTAGACGACTGTGTGTGGCAGTGGTGGGGTGCTCCTGTAAAGCCGTCCCTCCACTCCTCTGGTTCGCATTGCAGTGCTGAACTACTACTAGCTTCAGTACCAGCAAACCGGCTGTAGATGGGCACGGGATGGTTTTGGACCCGCATATAGATGCCCGTAGATCGGTTGTTAAGGCACCGGGAATAATGGCGCTCAACCGGGGTGACGGCCAGGGGGCTGCACGGGACTGTGCAGGCCCCCTCTCCTAGGTTGCTGACCTGGTTGGTTTAGCTCCTTCTCCTACGTTGTTCGGAGAGTTCCCTTTTCTTGACTCTGACTAATTGTACTCAGTTCTCCACTACACACTACCACTACCCTCCGCCCACCAGGACCTAATTGGCCCTCTATGCTGATGATGCATGTAGGGTATGGATCTCTGAGTTAACCGTGTGACTGCTGAGTCAGAGAATATTGCTGCTGCTGTCTTGGCTGCAATACCCTCCTGTGACGCACTCGGTGCGGGGCGCCACACTTATCAGTCATCATCAGTGGACAACTAGTACAACCCCCACGAGCCCTCTAGGTTAATACCCTTCCCAATTTTGTGGTGGGTCGATACAAATGACTAGAGGTTAGATTGTCCTTTAGGTTTCTTGCCCTGCAAGCCACTAAACGTGGTTGTTCAGGAATGCAATTAGAAACTAGCAGTTCACTCAAAAGGATTCCACATTTTTTTCTTTTAACGGTCTGTAAGGTTTATGTCGCCGTACTTGGGGGCCACCATGTTTTTGACTCCGCGCATGCGCAGTAGTGCTTATCAGAACCTGCGCATGTGCAGATACAATTTCCGGATGCCGCCCACAGGATGGGACGGGCTGGGGTGGAGCCCACTGGGACCGGGTACTCGGTGCCGGACCGGGGTATCACGGGGTATCACAGCGGTCTTGGTCCGGACTGTGTCCCGAGCCCACAAGTAAAGGTTGGGGATTATTTACAGGGAATAGAGTTGTGACGCCACCCGTGGTATGTGGTCAGGGTGACCACCGCTGCTGCAGAACCTCCAGGGATGATGGATGGCAGCCTGTGATGTGACGGCTCTCCACGGGCAGAGCCTGGTCCCTGGGGCAGTAGAGATGATAACAGTTTGTGAGGGAGAGTAAAGCTCAAGTGCAAGGGTTACACAGACTCATGGTTTTGTAGTTTTCAAAGTCCTTTACTGTAGATGGTATCCAGCAAGTACTGTCCGACGGAGTCTGTACAGGGGCCAGGTTGCTCCCACCCTGGCCGGGTCCTTTGGCTCCCTGTTTCTGCACTGTGTGTGTGGCCCTACTGCCGCTTTAGCTAAGCTGCCGGCCCTGTCATCCCTCATGGGTACTCACTTGCTAGGCAACTTGAGTCTTGTCCTTATGTTCCTGACCCTGCCGTGTTGCTTCGCTGTGGTACAGTGAAGATGTGGGACCTTCACTATTCCGGTGTTTACTGTGCTGTATGTGTCATGCATAGCCTCGGATCCGGTATCTGTTCTGTGCGCTCCTCTGGGGTGAGTTTTAGGGTCTCCCAGGTGTTCCTGTCTCCTTTCCTCAGACCTTGGCCAGCCTGGACCTGGACAGTGGACCGTGGGGTGAGCCTAACTCAGCCCTTTTACCCCCAGGTCTTTCTTCCCCAGTGCTGCCCTGCACTGAACTAACAGCCACTTCCTCTCCACCCAGAATATATTGGGAAGCAGCTTTAGCTCCCCCTTCTGGCCTGCAGGCGCTAGTGTAGTGTTGTGGGTTGTGTGGGGAGTTAACCTTTAGTGGTGTTCCTGTGGCATATGAACCCTGGGGTGTCACACTGGCCACGCGGACCCTCCTACCTCCTTACCGATGGGAGTAAATGAACGAAGGGTGGATGGCACCATTATAAAGAGCTCTTTCCCACAGGTGAAGCCACTTTCCCTGACGAAGCTGTCAGGTGTAGGCAGCGTAACGCATAGGGACCGCCTCTCCCTCTCCTGCTCTGATCCTGAATGAGCTTACTGGTAAATCCAGTTTAGGCTGGTACTATGCTTTCTTGGGACACAAACTATGGGCAAACAGTAAGCTTGCTTACTATCTATTATATAATTGCCGTAGCGACTTCCGTCGGAGCGGCGCTGCTTCCGGTGGCTTGGTTAGCGCGAGCGAGCTGCTTCTCCTGGACTCTCCCCGTGGCCGCGTAGCGGCCACGGCGACTCCCGAAGCAATGCCCGCAAAGCGGGCATTGCGAGTCGTTGCAGCCTCGCGAAGCAATGCCCGCAAAGCGGGCATTGCGAGTCGCTGACACCCACCAACCAAGCCACAGAAGCCCATACTACTGTAGTGTACACCGCTATACTATACTACAGTCCCATGCCCATAAGCGCCATGGGACTGTAGTATACCATCGCGCTGTACACTACAGACCCCTGCCGCTCTAAGCCACTACGCGCTGTGCCGCCCTAACCCCTAAGCCACTACCCCGACGCCGAAGCCCCTACCCCCTGCCGCACTACCCCGCCGCACCCACTACCCTCTGCCGCAAGCCCCTACCCCCTGCCGCCCTAACCCCTAAGCCACTACCCCGCCGCCGAAGCCCCTACCCCCTGCCGCCGTAAGCCACTAGCCCGCATCCGCACCTAAACCCCTGCCGCCGCAAGCCCCTAACCCCTAAGCCGCACCTAATCCCCTACCCCTACCCCCTAAACCGCACCTAAACCCCTGCCGCCCTAAGCCCCTACCCCCTAAGCCGCACCTAACCCCCTACCCCCTGCCGCCGTAAGCCACTACCCCGCATCCGCAAATAAACCCCTGCCGCCGCAAGCCCCTACCCCTTAAGCCGCACCTAATCCCCTACCTCTACCCCCTAAACCGCACCTAAACCCCTGCCGCCCTAAGCCCCTACCCCCTAAGCCGCACCTAATCCCCTACCTCTACCCCCTAAACCGCACCTAAACCCCTGCCGCCCTAAGCCCCTACCCCCTAAGCCGCACCTAACCCCCTACCCCCGTAAGCCACTACCCCGCATCCGCACCTAAACCCCTGCCGCCCTAAGCCCCTACCCCCTAAGCCGCACCTAACCCCCTACCCCCTGCCGCCGTAAGCCACTAGCCCGCATCCGCACCTAAACCCCTGCCGCCGCAAGCCCCTAACCCCTAAGCCGCACCTAATCCCCTACCCCCTAAACCGCGCCTAAACCCCTGCCGCCCTAAGCCCCTACCCCCTAAGCCGCACCTAACCCCCTACCCCCGTAAGCCACTACCCCGCATCCGCAAATAAACCCCTGCCGCCGCAAGCCCCTACCCCTTAAGCCGCACCTAATCCCCTACCTCTACCCCCTAAACCGCACCTAAACCCCTGCCGCCCTAAGCCCCTACCCCCTAAGCCGCACCTAACCCCCTACCCCCGTAAGCAACTACCCCGCATCCGCACCTAAACCCCTGCCGCCGCAAGCCCCTAACCCCTAAGCTGCACCTAATCCCCTACCCCTACCCCCTAAACCGCACCTAAACCCCTGCCGCCCTAAGCCCCTACCCCCTAAGCCGCACCTAACCCCCTACCCCCTGCCGCCCTAAGCCACTACGCCGCATCCGCACCTAAACCCCTGCCGCCGCAAGCCCCTACCCCTTAAGCCGCACCTAATCCCCTACCTCTACCCCCTAAACCGCACCTAAACCCCTGCCGCCCTAAGCCCCTACCCCCTAAGCCGCACCTAACCCCCTACCCCGTAAGCCACTACCCCGCATCCGCACCTAAACCCCTGCCGCCCTAAGCCCCTACCCCCTAAGCCGCACCTAACCCCCTACCCCCTGCCGCCGTAAGCCACTACCCCGCATCCGCACCTAAACCCCTGCCGCCGCAAGCCCCTAACCCCTAAGCCGCACCTAATCCACTACCCCTACCCCCTAAGCCGCACCTAAACCCCTGCCGCCCTAAGCCCCTACCCCCTAAGCCCCTACCCTCTAAGCCCCGCCGCTTTCCCTAACACCTAAGGCCCTACACCCGAAGCCCCCGCCGTCCCCTAACCTAACGTCCCCGTCGATCACTTACATGCCTTCAAGTCATCTGATCGTCCGTCCGATCCTCAAGTCCTCCGTCCGGCCAGGCGTCCTCTTCCTCCGGTCCCGGGGGTCTTCTCTCTTCTTTCCGCCATCTCCGCCTCTTCGTCCGTCCCCGGGGATCTTCTGTCTTCTTTCCGCCAACTTCCAGCTCCGACGTCCTCTTCAACTAACATTAAGATACAATGGACGATCAATCCGCCATTGTATCTCAATGAAATGTGAAGGGCTCTTCTGATTGGTCGCTGTCTACTGCCCTCAGCCAATCAGAAGAGCCCCTCATTCAGTTCTCATTCAGGTCCGTCTTTTTTCCCATTGACATACATTAGCGGTGTCTCGGCGATTTTATGGCCGGCCACCTGGTTCTATTTGTCGGCCCTAAAATCGCGGACACCACCGCTAATGCATGTCTATGGGCAAGTCAGCTCGAATTCTGATTGGTCGGCGTTCAATCCGAAATCGGGCTGACTGCCCATAGAGATGCATTAGCGGTGTGTCCGCGATTTTAGGGCCGACAAATAGAACCAGGTGGTCGGCCATAAAATCGCCGACACACCGCTAATGCATTTCAATGGGAAAAAAGAAAGGCGGACCTGAATGAGAACTGCGTCTCAGCCTAAATAATAAATTAAATAATAAAAAAAATAATTAAAAAAGAATTAAAAAATAATAAAAAAATGAATTAAAAATAATAAAAAATTCAATAAAAATAATAATAAAAAAATAAAATATATGCTAATAAGATCAGCCCTTTGCGGACCTGAATGAGAACTGCCTCTCAGCCTAAATAATAAATTAAATAATAAAAAAAATAATTAAAAAAGAATTAAAAAATAATAAAAAAAAAAATTAAAAATAATAAAAAATTCAATAAAAATAATAATAAAAAAATAAAATATATGCTAATAAGATCAGCCCTTTGCGGACCTGAATGAGAACTGCCTCTCAGCCTAAATAATAAATTAAATAATAAAAAAAATAATTAAAAAAGAATTAAAAATAATAAAAAAATAAATTAAAAATAATAAAAAATTCAATAAAAATAATAATAAAAAAATAAAATATATGCTAATAAGATCAGCCCTTTGCGGACTGAATGAGAACTGCCTCTCAGCCTAAATAATAAATTAAATAATAAAAAAAAAATTAAAAAAGAATTAAAAAATAATAAAAAAAAATTAAAAATAATAAAAAATTCAATAAAATAATAATAAAAAAATAAAATATATGCTAATAAGATCAGCCCTTTGCGGACCTGAATGAGAACTGCCTCTCAGCCTAAATAATAAATTAAATAATAAAAAAAATAATTAAAAAAGAATTAAAAAATAATAAAAAAATAAATTAAAAATAATAAAAAATTCAATAAAAATAATAATAAAAAAATAAAATATATGCTAATAAGATCAGCCCTTTGCGGACCTGAATGAGAACTGCCTCTCAGCCTAAATAATAAATTAAATAATAAAAAAAATAATTAAAAAAGAATTAAAAAATAATAAAAAAATTAATTAAAAATAATAAAAAATTCAATAAAAATAATAATAAAAAAATAAAATATATGCTAATAAATCAGCCCTTTGCGGACCTGAATGAGAACTGCCTCTCAGCCTAAATAATAAATTAAATAATAAAAAAAATAATTAAAAAAGAATTAAAAAATAATAAAAAAATTAATTAAAAATAATAAAAAATTCAATAAAAATAATAATAAAAAAATAAAATATATGCTAATAAGATCAGCCCTTTGCGGACCTGAATGAGAACTGCCTCTCAGCCTAAATAATAAATTAAATAATAAAAAAAATAATTAAAAAAGAATTAAAAAATAATAAAAAAATTAATTAAAAATAATAAAAAATTCAATACAAATAATAATAAAAAAATAAAATATATGCTAATAAGATCAGCCCTTTGCGGACCTGAATGAGAACTGCCTCTCAGCCTAAATAATAAATTAAATAATAAAAAAAATAATTAAAAAAGAATTAAAAAATAATTAAAAAATTAATTAAAAATAATAAAAAATTCAATAAAAATAATAATAAAAAAATAAAATATATGCTAATAAGATCAGCCCTTTAGCGGACCTGAATGAGAACTGCCTCTCAGCCTAAATAATAAATTTAATAATAAAAAAAATAATTAAAAAATCATTAAAAAATAATACAAAAATAAATTAAAAATAATAAATAATTCAATAAAAATAATAATAAAAAAATTAAATATATGCTAATCATATCAGCCCTTTAGCGCACCTGAATGAAACTGCCTCTCAGCCTAAATAATAAATTTAATAATAAAAAAAATAATTAAAAAATAATTAAAAAATTATAAAAAAAATTAAAATAATAAAAATTCAAAAAATAAATAAAAATAATAAATATAGTAATATCCTTTAAACTATGAAATGCCCTCAGCATAATAATATTATTAATAATAATATAAAAATAATTAATAAAGTTATTAAAACATAATTAAATTAATAATAATATTAAAATATAATTAAAATAATATAATAATAATAATAATATAATAATAATAATGCTAATAGTATCAGCTTTTGCAAATAATAATGCTTCAGTATTATAATTATAATTAATTAATAAAAATAATTAAAAGCATATTAATTAAAATATTATTAATGCTATTAATAAATGCTAATATTAATCTATATAATGCTATATAATACCTATTAAGCTAATAGTAATTAATGCTTAAAATTTAATTAATTAATAAAACTATTAATGCTAATATAATGCTAATAATAATCTATTAATCTAATTAATAATGTATTATGCTATTATAATCTAATTATGCATTATTAAATGCTTATGTAATAATATTTAATAATAAAATGCTATTAATGCTATTAATAATGTTATTAATGCTATTATATAATGCTAATAATCTATTAATTAATGCTATTTATGCTATTAATAATATGCTATTAATGCTATTAATAATGTTATTAATGCTATTATTAATGCTAATAATGCTATTATTAATTCTATTAATGCTAATAATAATGCTATTAATGCTATTAATAATGTTATTAATGCTATTATAATGCTAATAATGCTATTATAATGCTATTTAATGCTAATAATAATGCTATTAATGCTATTAATAATGTTATTAATGCTATTAATAATGCTAATAATGCTATTATTAATTGCTATTAATGCTAATAATAATGCTATTAATGCTATTATATAATTTGTTATTAATGCTATTAATAATGCTAATAATGCTATTATTAATGCTATTAATGCTAATAATAATGCATTAATTATATATGCTATTAATGCTATATTAATTATATGCTATATTAATGCTATTAATAATGTTATTAATGCTATTATAATGCTAATAATTATAATGCTATTATAATGCTATTAATGCTATTAATAATGCTATTAATGCTATTAATAATGTATTAATGCTATATTAATGCATTAATGCTAAATTAATTCTATTAATGCTAATATGCATAAATTAATTGCTATTAATTAATTTATTAATGCTATTATTAATGCTAAAATGCTATTTACTATTAATGCTAATAATAATGCTATTAATGCTATTAATGTAATATTAATGCTATTAATGCTAATAATAAATGCATATAATGCTATTAATGCTATTAATAATGCTATTAATGCTATTATAATGTTATAATGCTATATTATATGCTAATAATGCTATTATTAATGCTATTATATGCTATTAAATAAATGCTATTAATGCTATTAATAATGCTATTAATGTATTATAATGTATTAATGCTATAAATGCTATTAATGCTATAATGCTAATATTTATCTATTAATGTATTTATTAATGCTGTTTATTAATGCTAATAAGTATAATAAGCTATTAATGCTAATAATAAATGCTATTAATGCTATATCTAATAATGTTATTAATATGCTATTATTAATGCTAATAATCTATTAAATTAATTCATATTAATGCTAATAATAATGCTATTAATGCTAATTAATAATGTTATTAATGCTATTAATTAATGCTAATTAATCTATTATTATAATGCTAATTTATGCTAATAATAATGCTATTAATGCTATTAATAATGTTATTAATGCTATTATTAATGCTAATAATTTTTATGCTATTTATTAATATCTGTATTAATGCTAATAATAATGTATTAATGCTATTAATAATGTATTATTAATTTTTATTAATGCTAATAATGCTATTAATTATTAATTGTTATTATGCATTAATGTAATAATGCTATTAATTATTGCTATTAATAATGCTATTAATGCTATTAATAATGCTATTAATCTATTATTATGCTATTAATCTATTATTAATAATGCTATAATGCTAATATTTATCCTATTAATGGTATTATTAATGCTGTTAATGCTAATAATAATGCTATTAATGCTAATAATAATGCTATTAATGCTATTAATAATGTTATTAATGCTATTATTAATGCTAATAATGCTATTATTAATTCTATTAATGCTAATAATAATGCTATTAATGCTATTAATAATGTTATTAATGCTATTAATAATGCTAATAATCCTATTATTAATGCTATTTATGCTAATAATAATGCTATTAATGCTATTAATAATGTTATTAATGCTATTATTAATGCTAATATTGCTATTAATAATGCTATTAATGCTATTAATACTGTTATTAATGCTCATAATACTGCTAATAATGCTATTAATACTGCTATTACTGCTAATAATAATGCTATGGCTTATATTATTGCTATTGATGATGCGATTATTATTTAAAAATCTTTAAAAAAACAATAAACATATTTTAGATACCCGATGCATTTGCATCAGGCTAACAGCTATAACTACTATAATCAAATTAATGCACGTTCTAGAATCCCGATGCATTTGCATCGGGCTCACAGCTAGTGCTGTATATTTGCACTTTCTCACACTACTCGGGATTATATAGCTTTTTGGAAGCTTCCATCATTATATTTGGGCTATTGGGTGTGTAATGCGATCCTAGTGTCATTAGACACTATATGATCCCTTTCCAAAAAACATTCTTGTTATTGGGGACTTTTATTACCTACAAGGCATAAAGGGTAGGGTTTTTCATAACCCCTAATAGACGGCCAGACACAAAAATGATGTACTGATGCAAACTACCGTACTATAATCTGTATTTCAGGGTGAGAAGTATATTTATTTATGGAGTGAATTTCTGATGGTATTTAACCCCTTGACCAAACAAACTTACTCCTTCTTTATATCCCCAATAATTGGTTTATATGTAAACTGTTTGAAAGTATAATGTACATAGTTTTCATATGTATCAATTGTTCCTGTATGGTGGATTGGTAAATAATTTCCATATATAACAGGGTGATCACCAACACTAAATTATTGTATGCCCAGCAT